>APFE030578136.1:30907-48683 GCA_000404065.3 Pinus taeda
TAATTAATTCACTAATTATTAACTCATAAATCAACTAAAGAATACATCAATTAACTCAGTGCATGGACAGTTCAGTGGAGACAAGTGTTAGAGGTGGGTGAAAGGGCGAGACTACTATGAGTTGTGACTATAGCTGTGTGTGAGATTTGCACAATCATTGATTGAGATTGCCAATGAGGATTGTGCAGTACAAGCCAAGGGAATTCGAACTTGGATTAGATCTATTCTCAACAGGGATTGCACAGTAGAGGTAGCAAATAGCAGAGGAGATTTGAACCTGTGACTTGATTCAGATCTGAGCTAGTTTGTGTGTAGCATGTGGAGATAGTACTGAGTACTTGTGAGGAGTATTGTACTATGTATTGTTACATGTTCTCTATCATTATAATATACAGATAGTTTGGGGTTTTCAGTTGTATGCTTTCCCCATTAAATACTGTGTTGATATGTGTGATCGATGTTTCAATGTGTGCATGCGATTGTTTCTTTAATTCTGCAAATTGATGATCAACGTAGAGGAGGTTCTGTATTATGCATGCATTCCACAAATAGTGTATGTTACACAGTAAAATGTCACTGTCACCCTGTCAGTCTCACTACTATGTCATAAAATCACATCCACCATGCTCATGCTCTCTGAAATGGCTAAAAACCCTCTTTGCCTAAGTTTATTGGATCATCGCGACTGTTCCTAAAATAACCGCGCTGACTGGCAGATGATAATGTAACTGGCGGACTGCCAGCGCGGAATCACACGTGTTTTCCATGCTGGTCGAATTTCACGAACAGCGCGCCCTCCGCTTGCATCAATTCGCACTGACCGGACCTCTCCTGTAATTGAGTTGCGATGTCAGCACGCCAGCCCAGTCTTGCACCCGCGCTGATCCTGTTTAGGCGAGTTTGTTCTAACAGCTAGCCTTCCAGATGACTCCAGACTGGTCTATTAGCTTTTTAAAGGTCGCCATCCTTTCTGAGGCATGTCTGTTCGCCTAGTCACCCACTTTCCTTGGGGGAAAGATCATCCTTTAACTATTCATGGAGACTCCTTCTCCTTTATAAGCCTCCACCATGGCCATGAGCAGCTAGTTTGGAACATATAGACTTTGATAGAGGAATTCTTAGTAAATTAGTGCTGCTCTTTGTAGGCATTTGGTGTGTTGTGTGAGGATTGCTATAGAGTTTGAGGAAGGTTATGAGTTTGTTGCCTTGTATGTGAGAGAGAGACCTCTTTGACTTGGGAGATCCACTTCAAAGGTGAATGCTTGGAAGACATGTTGGCTGGACCCTCTAGAGAAGGACTCAGCGTTAGGACTTCGATTGTACCTTACTCTATTTTCTGATTAATAAAGATAGATGACTACTGTTATGGTTCCATTCCCATTCGTCTTATGAATGATTAATGTGAATTACATCTTTCCTGACTGATGCATAGTTATTTTTAGTAGATTTTACGCTTGTGTTTGTTCTCTCTTTGCTTGTGCAGGTGTCCGCCCGCGAAGATAGTGGAGGACTGTGATCGGCTAGAGCGAAGGAGCGAGAGGACCATCTCTTCGTCAAACATAGCGTTGGAATCCAAGTAGGTGTTCTTTACCCACTTGTTAATTACAACTAGGAACCTGCAGAGTAGCATTGTTTGATTGTTGCTAGACCCCTTTTGGGCTAGTAGGGATCGCCTCTATCCGTAGAGGGGATTTACCTCACCAACACTACCCAAATCAATCAACATTATTACCTTTTTCTTCTTGATATGTACTTCTATCTTGAGAGTTTCAGGAGTGGTAATTATGGCCAATGCATTACAAGATATGGTCATATTCATTTCTTCTTTCTCTAGGGTTTGTTCATGGTGTATATCCTCTTGTTTTGATGTTTCTTGTTCCTTTTCTTCCTCCTATTCACAATATATGTAAAACGTTTTCTTCGTAGCACACTTATGACCTTTATTGTATTTTTTATCACAACTGTAACAAATCCACTTTGATATTTTTTCTTCCAACTATTGTGGTGTCAAACTTGTAGGTTATCGAAGGCAAGGCGCAACAACACTTCCATCTTTATAATTGTGAGTGGTATGCTTCCTTGTTTCCATAATTTTGCCTTCAATTTTCTTGCCAACCTAAATGCATTCACCAATGAATCAAATTCCCAAAGGAAAACCTCATGTTGGATGTTATCCTTTAAAGTATGTATGACCATATCAATCCTATTCTCCTATGGAATATCTTTTACCCTTATATTCAATCTTTAGAAGTCCTCAATGTGCTTCACCATTGAACCATTTTTTTTAGATTTACCAATTAAATAAAAAAGGTGTTGCTTTTTGTATTCACATCATGTGCTATGATTTCTTTCGTAAAAATTGCCAAAGTGACAATTTGTTTATGAGAGAAAAGCCATCAATACCATACAAACTGATTGGTTTCCAAATACAAAGTTGCAATGCATACCTTTTGTGTGTTTTTCACATTATGGAGATCGAAATATTGCTTCATTTGTAGTATCCATGTTATGGGATCCTTGCCATCAAACTTCCTCATATCGATCTTTGGAACAGGGTGGGTCGTTAATCTAACGTTAGAGTCAATGTAATCATGATTATCATTTCTTTTGTTCTCATCATGAGTTTCCTTTACTACCCTTTCGCCATTAGCAAGCATTTCTTGTAGCAACTTTGTCAAATCTATCTTCAAATATTCCATGTTGTCTTTAATTTTTTCTTCTATACCATCCATCTTGTCTTCCTTTCCATTCTTTAAACCATCCATCTTAGCTTCAGTTAGTTTTTGTGAGAGCAAAATTTGTTGCACTTGGTATTGTAATTTTGATATGTCATGCTGCATTTCTTCCTCTTCTTCATGTGTCATAGTAGCGATTTCGGGTTGCTTACTAGTTGTTTCCATTTTATTTCTTTGGGTCATTAATGAATGATAATTATGCTTCAAAAGGCCCTTTGAATCACTTCAAACTACTTTATCAAACAAAACTTATTCAAATTAAAAAAAAAACTACACTCCTTTTTTTTTGTGATCTTGATCTTGAAATGATTGTAACTCTATAATTTTAGATCTCCAAGTTTTGAAATTTTGGTTTGTGATAGAATTCAGAGTCCTCTTTCCAACCCCACAAGTTTGACCATGATTGGATTCTCTAAGAAAGAGTTATTCCCAATCTATTGCGATGACCTGATTATAGATTGGTTCAGTAGAGTGAACTTGTATGACATGATACGTGTCACTATTTATATCTTCGGCCCTGAAAATGGTACCCAACAAACTACAATCCATCCTCTTTATGTTATTTTTACGAAATTTGAATCCTATGCTCAGAGAGAAAGTTATGGCTTTTTTCCAAAGGTGACCTGTTTGAGATCGAATTCAGGAGCCTGCAAACACCCTAACTTCCTCAGCTCATAACTCTGATAATATAGCGACAAAATATTTGAAATTTGGTCACGTGGTTCGTCACAATTTTGGCTCAAAAATGAGTTTTAATTTCAGATTCCGAAGCTTTGTATAAAACAAGTTATAGCGAAAATGCCACGATGACCTGTTTGAAGTAGTGAAACCCTAGAATCCAAAGCTCCGATACCAGTTGTTATGCATCCAGCTCACAAAATAGAGGAAAGAGTTAGATCAATGACTTAAAAAGTAGACTATTCGAGAGGGAAACCTCCTTTACATTACATAAATGAACAATTCTTGGATGATACAAATGACAAGACCTCCTTTCTATATATAGTAGTCTAAGGGGTCATAATATAATCAGAGCCGACATAACAATAATAATGTAAGGGCACAAGAATAACAATAATGGGCTTCTATGGGGAACAATAATAACAATATGGGGACATAATGGGCACAACAATAACAATAAGGGGCTACAATGACAATAATAATAAGGGAATACACTAGTACTACAAGGACCTAACAAGTATTCTGGTAAAGCATTTTAGGAGAAGAGCTATTGTGGGACACTAGTGTTGTGTAAGTAAATCCTCACTGTGGATAGAGACGATCCCTCTAGCCCAATGAGTGGGTCTAGCAACAAATGAGACAATCTACAAGACACTTCCCTAGACTACAATCGAAATTGAAGAAGAGGAAGGAGACCTACCTCATTCTGATGCTATGATAAATTCCTTTGTTGAAGATCTTGATCGCTTGCTCCCTTAGGCTTAATCCTCGCTGCTCATGGCATTTGAATACCTTCATAAGAGACCAAAAATGCAACAAAGCATAAAAGTGCAACCAACATAATTCAAATGTAATCCACTTAACAGATCAAGGAGCATTAAGATAAATGAAGCATCAACACAAACATTTATGGAAAGTGAACCCTCAAATGTATATATTAATAAACAAAAGAGGAAGCATACAACCCATGCCTTAATGTTGGAAGCCCTCTTTGAGTGAATGTCTAAGTCCAAGCACAATCTCACCAAGCTCTCCTTCTCTAAGACAAAATGAATAGCATGTAAGCATTATCTCAGCATAAGGGTACAAATAATCAGAGACCAACCAGTTGTAAATGGAGGGGGATGAATTTATATGCAGGGAGAGGGAATTAGGATCTCACCAAAGATAGAGGAAGGTCCACATATCAAGGAGGAATTTCATAGGGATAAGATCAAAGGGAAATATTGGTAGAATTCAATCACATCCACAACGAACAAAGTCCAAATCATTGTTCTGGAAGCCTCTAGATCATGAAGCTTCTCATCCAATTTGGGAAAACTTGCCTTAAAGGGTTCAGTGTGGGCATCCAAGCAAAAACCGCACTGGCAACACTAGGCTCCTATAATGCAACCTGTCATCAGCATGAGAGGACAATGTCCTAGTTGCGCTGAGCTAGAAATTACGGTTTTGAGCTTAACTTTCTCAGGAAAGGGTCAAGGAAAATTTCAATAGTTCTTTAGGGAGGATTTGGTTTGCATATCAGGATGGGTACACTATATAGTTGTCAATGTTTTGGCACTCCAGGGTATGACACAGGGAATTGCGAGAGGTGTGACAAAATACTGTGCAATAAATGCCCCCTAAAGCATGAAGGTAGAACAAGGAGTGATGGATGATATGCTTTACGAGCCAATGCAAGGACTAAAAAAAATACCGTCAAGAGACCTGCAAATAAAGCATACACATATACATATATGAAATCTCTAATGATAATGC
Organism: Pinus taeda; assembly: GCA_000404065.3. NCBI lineage: Eukaryota > Viridiplantae > Streptophyta > Pinopsida > Pinales > Pinaceae > Pinus > Pinus taeda. The sequence continues at coordinate 36,079 of APFE030578136.1, forward strand.
CTAAAAATATAGGAATAGGCATCTAATGGTACATGAATCCGTAGTATGGATGCAACCATCCGAATAGGAGGGTTCATGTGCAAACATTCTCGATATGGTTGCAACCATTCAAATAGAAAAGGTCGTGAATACGAACGCACTATATGGTCACAACCATCCGAAAAGAAAGGATCATGAATACAGAGCCACAATATGGTCGCAACCATCTGTCTAGCAAAAACATGTATACAATCCTGAATGACTCATAACTCCACACAACCTGGATTCTATCAGATAAAATCCAGGGTCTTGCGCTCCATCTCGACCTGATCAATGTATGAATTCTAACATGTGAATAGATGTGTCGAAGTCGAACATTCTAAAAACCACCTAATTACTGGCCAATGATGAAAACTGTTAATAGGCACGAGAGAAACCACTAATAATGACAATGGTTGTCAAGGTACAACAATACAATCCTTGAATGTGAAAAAGAAGCTAAAATCGAACACTTGTGGAATCATTCGATCTAAGGTCAATGATGAAAACTTGTGATCGAATGCGAAGAACTTACCATTAAGGCATGCAATCTCTAAGGTACTAGAGGGGAGTTTCTAGATTATCTTCATGGATAATGAGCTGAAGTCGACGGGAAGTGATCCGTCGAAGGAGGGCCATAATGAATCCCATATCATCGACATGAAAAAAAGGATGTAGTGGACTAAATAAATATGACTTAGGACTGGAGCAGAAAGTCAGATAATGTACACGTGGTAAAGAACCGTAGATAGGAATTATCTTGAACATATCGCCGACAAAACTCTAGATTTTGGCAGCAATTGACTCAACATAGGATTAGAGGTCATGATGACAGAATGACATGATCAAACGATAGACAAAATGGATTTCCCAAACACAGGAAGGCAAGTAATGAAGTGAGGATATCCCAAACCTAACAGAAGTAACATATGAGTGTCATGTTCAAGAGCGGCATGCTGCCTTTACAAGATACAAAAGATAGACACTTTCACTTTTCCCCCACCATTTCTGGCGAGTACCCCATATATTCTTTTTTATCGCAAGATTGAAGGGGATAACATATTATTTCCATATAGTTTCATTCTTCGAATGAATCCATCCTAGTAAATTTTACGAGTCTTAGGAAGGAGAAACTCGATCCCGCCATGGCGATAAGTATTTCATCGTTTAATTTTTACGAGTCTGACAAAAGAGTAACTTGGTGTCTTTTTCATATTTAGAGAGCTTGAAAAAGAGACAAAAAAGAAAACTGCATCAGGTCCCTTTTCGTAATTTGTCTCTCGAACTCGAAAAGGTAGAAAACAATATTTGAGAGAACCTCTTGACCAAGTCACTCAAGGTGTTCCTTTTTCATAAATAGTCAATCCTAGCTCGAAAAAGGGGTAACGTATACTGAGACGACTTCAATGCATTTAATTTAATGAGTTCAAAAAGACAAGTACTCAACGATCTTTTCATTTTTCTTGAGTCTGAAAAGAGCTTAAACATGACTCCATGGGGCTTCTTTTTCATTTATTTTTTAATGAGTACGAAGAAGAGATAAAATAGAACTCATTGTATCGGTCAAGAATGATCATCGTTACCACCAAAAGACCCTGTAACTACACAAAGATAACCACACATCACTAATATCAAGAAAAAGAATAAAATATTAGTAAAAACGTGTTTGAACACTTATAAATAAACAAAAAGTAAAAAATATTTTACCATTTTACCTTGGGTAATTAGGAGAGTGCATTTTACCCCTTTTCTCTGATTCTTCAGGCAAGCAGTGTGGTAGATATGGGACACCATTTCGCGAATTGTTAGTTGCAGGTAAGAGATGTCTTTTCTCTTGTTTTTCATACCATTTCATAGAATATTTAATTGATTAGGAAGAGGTTTTTCATTTTTTATATTGGGGGCGATCAGGGCGAGTATGGTCATCGGATCTGCGCTGATTGCCCCATAGCCCAAAAAGCCATCGCACTACCAGTGCGAAAACAACCCAGACAATCATGTAAGGTGCAGAGTAGAAAATAAAATGAAATGATCTCTATTTTAATTGTTTTTTCTAGAGTTTTAATCCTTTGAAAAATGTGTAAATGTTATTTATGGGTTGTTTGCAGGAGTTTTGAATGAACATGACCATTCAATGGAAAGAGAGAGGCAATGAGGCAGAAGATCACCAAGCTGCTCAAAGTGCAAAATGAATTAACGCTTTTAGGGACTGTGGATTACTCAAGTTCTTTCGGACCTCGGGGCTTAGAGATCAAAATGAGTTACTGGAGTATCTCATAGGACTATGGTATGTCAGTGGTGAGATTTTCAATATTGGTGATCAAGAGCTCGAAATAGATATATCATACATCTATTTCATCACCGGACTATCTAAGAGAGGGGAGAGGATCCAACTCTCCGGAGCTTGTACTAGAGGTGAAAGCACTAGCATGCTTATCAGAAGATATTGCCTAGATGCAGAGAAAACCACGAGCGAAAAGTTTGATATAAAAGTCATCACCAACCTACCATTGGGGACTATTCTACACACCATGGCCCATGTAGTTGGGGCCCAAGTGTTGCACGAGGCAATGAAATCTTAATTCCAGTATGCAGTGGATTGTATTACCCCAACAATGTTTAATTGGTGCGAAAGATTGTTGGCTAATATGAAAAACCAATTAACTAAGTGCAAAATAGGACGTTCGAAGCAGTTTGGGTATAGATCGATCTTGGTCACATTCTTTTTAGAGTGTGTGCCTCTGTTTCGTTACTAGTGTATAGAGGTGGACGATCCAACCTTGAGACATATGAGGTTGCTTAGATTGGGTGAGATTATGCCTCGTGTTGGAGGAGGTCAACGGATGCATTTCCCTTCGACGTTCTTTGGTTGGTTACAACATCAACTGATTGTAGTGGATGAGTATACATATGCGGGCACAAAATTCAGAGGAGATCCAAATCTTCCTCTACCACCCGTTACACAATGGACCGATGTAGGTAAAAACCTGTTATTGGAAATTTTCAAGTTTTATCATTTTTTTTGTGAAGTGTACTTGAGAGTATACTTATGGTAAGTTTGCAGATGTGGGACCAAAAATACCTCTCGGAGTGTCTCCGATAGCTCATTGAGTAGCACACTAGATAGAGGAAGACCCTTCTTACAAGGAAGGAGCAGACCCTATAGTATAGATGGAACAAAACCTGGAAACACTTACTTGCGGCATCCTAGAATACACCACTATAGATGACATGCCACTGCGGTACCAAAAGCACACTGTGGGAGTATCTATGAGACTTTGTCGGCTGTTAGGCCAAGCGATTAGAGCCATCTCATGTTATCATGAGCATCATGTGGGCGGATAACTTATTTCTAGTTGTATTTTCTGCACTGTTCTAGGATTTTAAAGCCACGTGTCTCAGAACACCATATTTTTAAGATTTTGATTTAACAGACTCGATATATATATATTATATATATATATATATATGTATGTATATAGATATAGATATGCATGTTTCTACTTATGTGTTCATATATCATGATGATGTGTTCATTTTATTTTTACATGTGACGCAAATATCTATCTAAAACATAATTTTCCAATGCATCTGTTAATGTATTCAAATTTTGTGCAATGTGTTGATATGTAATATAATCAAAGCTTCTTTCCAATAATCGAACATGTAAATACATGCACAAAATTTGTGGGTTTCTTAATGAATAATGACCATGTAATTGTAGCACAATGAGTTGTGAATCTAGCTTAACAACTAAATTTCTGATTTCGAGAGCAACTTCTTCTTATAACAGTTTAATAACTGCACTTTACTCGACAATATTATTAGTTTTTTTCCCAGGTAAATACCTTGTAAATTGATCAACTTGCCATCAGGGGTGATGATTTCCCAAGCTGTGGAAGATACGACAAGCACCATCATAAAAACCAACATAATGGTTTGATGACATCTGCGAACCAAGGGGAACACGAGGTAAGCAGAGAAAACATGTCTCCAAAGCAAACAATCATACCAAAAATCAAAACGCACATTAATGAATTCACACACTAATGTACAAAAGTATTTATACGGATAATCACGCATAATACTTTTTCAGGTAAAGCCCATTTCGGGACTCAGCCAAAGAATTTCCTTCATAGTCTACTAACTCTAGGCACTTTTTTGTAGAACTCGCTTGACAATGTAAGGCCCATGCCACATTGGTTCGAATTTCCCAACTCCAAATTTGTCATTGGCTTGATCATAAAGCAAGACCAAGTCACCTTCAACAAAAACACGAGGAGAAACAATCTTATCGTATTGAGCCTTAACTCATATTTTTTTTTTTGGGCTTCAATTATAACGTTGCGAAGCGACGGGTTTCATTAAGCCTTTTGAGGTAAATTAAACATGGTTAAAAACAAATTGTTTAAAAATAAATTGAGCAACAATTTTATTGTCAGCTTCATGTGTGGGCTTCTCCTCGAACCATTTAGTAAAATAATCAACTACGACGATGATATAACCATGCCTCCCGGCTGAGCGAGGGGTACATGTCATGAAATCAATCCCCCATTTAGCGAAGGGGACGATAGTAATAATTGGGTAGAGGGGTGTGGGTTGGGCACGCTGTTTACAGTTGTAAATTTGGTAAGCATGACATTTTTGGACTACTAAGAGGAAACCTTTAAAGACAGATGGCCAGAAAGTAACTGACACGAAGGATTTTTTGAGTAGTAGCATACCCGAACATGTGACCACCATAAGCCGCAGAGTGGTAGTCAATGAGAACTCTCTTAGCTTTGTCGAGTGTCAAACATTGATGAAGGATAGAATCAACACCAACACAGTACAAAGTATCACCAATGATTCAATAAGGTTGGGACTGATGTCGAATGCGATGACATTCATAATTAGACGACTCTGATCGAAAAGTTTGGTATGGGGATAGACAATAATATTCCGTACCATGGGTCAAGAGTGACGATGAGAAAGAGAGTCTCGTCAGGAATGTACTCATCAAAAGCAGTAGATGTGGTTGCAAAGGGAGTCACAAATCAATTCAGTGAAAACCAAGGATTTATTTAATTTGGCTGTAGAAAACTCCAAATCAAACTCTTGAAGGATAACAATCCACTTAGAGTATTTTCCCCCCAACAATTGACGAGTCAGAATGTAGCTCATGGGGTTGCAGTAAGAAATGATAGTGGTTTTTCGTAAAATAATATAGTGGCGAAAGCGTTAACAATGTGAAGGACAACTAAAGCAAACTTCTCAACATGAGCATATCGAGTCTTGATATCAATGCGATACGGGCTTAAGTAGTAGATCACATGTTCATTTCCATTATCATCGTCTTGCACTAGTACCATGGCAATAATACTATCAGCTGCGACCAAGTACAAGAAGTAATCATGATGATAATCGAGGTGATGCATCAAAGGAGCACTAATGAGAGTGTTCTTTAATGCATTAAAAGATCGTTGAGCGATTTCATCCCAAATAAATGGGATCCCCTTTTTTAGAAAACAAGTAAATCCCTTGGCAAGCTCAGCGTAATTAGGTACAATATGATGAAGGAAATTACCTTTCCCTTTTAAACACTGTAACTGATGCAAAGATGATAGAGTGGGTAAGTTTACATTCACCTCAACTTTGAGGGGAACAATCCATATGCCCTCGTTTGATACTACAAATCCTAGGAGACGACAAAATTCAACATAGAAGACACACTTATGCGGATTTAAATGAATATTGTAATGTCCGCAATGAAAAAAAATTACTCGTAGGTGGTCAGGATGATCTTGACGCTTAGCAGAATGAGCTAGTAAGTAATCAAGATATGGTTGAACGTTGTGCTTGACGTCATGAAAATCATAAGACATCACTCGTTGGAAGGTAGCACCAATATTTTTCAGACCGAAAGGGAGTTTATTATAGGAAAAGTTCCCCCATGGATAGATAAAAGGGGTTTTATGTTGATCAACGGGAAGAATGTTGATTTGGTTGTAGTGAGAAAAACCATCCATAAAAAAAATCTCACTCCCAACATTCATTAATGATTTTATCGATAAAATGAGTTGGATAATTTTCTTTGGGACCAACCTGATTGATATCACTACAATCAACACAAATGCAGATAGTCCCTTGTTTCTTAGTTACCAAGACAATTTTTGAAACCCAATCTGCCAATGGAATGGGGTAGATGAAATAAGCCTTTAGAAGTTTTTCAACCTCTCCCTTAATAGCGACTGCCTTTCTAGGGTGCACTAGAGGAAGTCATTGATGAACAAGCTTCACATTTCGAAAAGTAGGAATTTCATGCACGACTATACTCAGATCAATGCCAGACATTTCTTCATATTACGAGGCAAAGACATTGTGGAATTCCTTAAAAGGGAAGTGTAAATCTTGATCTCATCAAGAGAACAAGAAACCCCAATATGAATGTTCTCAACAATTCCTGTTTTAACAGAAATGTCGATAGGCATGGTAGCAATGATACTTCCCATGTTACCTTTAGACAAAACTTCATGCACCAAGATGGGTGTTTGAAGTGGATGGGTGAGTGTATAGGAACAAAGGTATCTAGACATGTTGAAATCTTATCAAGACTAGGAAGAAACGAGGAATGGCGATGAACATCATTCCAAGGCGTTCCTCAAGAGACATAAGCTCGGTGATAGTCTCGTCAATAGGAAATGTCTCATTCAAAGGATCTAGAGAATCCCAAGAACCAAGCTAAGGAGACTGTGAATACGCATCTAGGTGCATACTAAGAGTAGTATGACTTTCAGAAGCAACCACCAAAGCCAGAACGACATCTTGGTAATCTTGTTCTACATGGATGAGTGACATAACATCATCGAAAGAATTAACCTCATCGGGAGATGGAACGATCCAAGGATCGTAAATAGTAGAGATCATGTTGACAAAAGCAACATGAGGAGGGCGGAAGGAATCTTTTTTCCATAAGCGCAGAACCTTTAAAAAGAACTGCCTCCATGCTCTCATAAGGAATGTCAGTATTTCCCACATATGGGATGTTGTCATTCGAAGAACCAGAAGAGAAAAAGGCCAATTGGTCAATGGTAACTATTTTTGCTTCATGAGGAAAACAGAGTACGCGGAACAAAGAAGAAACCACACAAAACATGGCATGAGACCAACTTCGTCCAAGTAGAAGGTTATAATTCAAATTTGAATCAACGACTTCTACTTCCAATTCGATAGTTTTCCCTTCCAATGTGATGGGAAAACTCGTGTGAATACCATAAGGAAGAGATCCTCCGCCATTAAAGGCTTCTAAGGTGTTTGGAGATTGGTTGAGGGGTAGAGAGCCAATGGCTTTCCAACATGAAACAAACATGATGCACATGGAGGCACCCTCATCAATCACAGTTGGATGAATAATCTTCCCTTTAATAATGACTTGAATTAAAAACGAAATTTGATGGGGAAGATGAGGAACACTATTTTCTAGGTCAAAAGTGATCAAATTTGAATCCGTAGGGTCAACGCTCCTACAACGGACAATAATTCTTTCCGCTGCGTTGGGCAAGTTTTGAGAACTTCCAAGGTAGACATCATCGAAGGTGCTTGAGCCAAGTCTTCGATAATATTGTAATGCTAGGCAACTTGTGCATTCATATTGTAAGATGATTTCCGAAGAACACCTTTTGGGGGTGGCCAGATAACAGAGTCATTACTGGGTCTCTCAATATAAAGAGTACTGAAACAGGGTGGAGTAGAAGTAGGAGGTGTATTAGTGGCTTCTTTCTCCATTGTCTGCTTTTGAGGAGTTAGATATTCTTTTGACCAGGTGGCAACATAAATAGGCACTGTTCCACTCATGGAAGCCTAAGAGCTCGAAGCAGCAGAATATTGTGTTTTTTCTACCAATTGGGTCCGCTTTGATGGAAAACGTTCCTTTAATACAACCAATGTCCCTTGAGTGCCTTTTAACAAGTGACTAACTTCTGCATGACGAGGACAGTCCTTGGTATAGTGATCTTCCTCACAAATGAGGCAAGGCTATTTAGGCTTACGTTTAGAGGCATCATCAACAGATGACTTTGGAGGATCCTATTTTGGGGCATCAGATTTTGCTTTTCATTTACCCTTCTTTTTGCCTTTTGAGGCTTTGTTTGCTGTGGTAGATTGAATGACATTAACCTCAGAGGTTTTACCAAGATTCGAAGAAGGCTTCAAAGGAGAAGTGGATGCAATATTCAAAATGGATTTTTTCTTCGAAGAAGCTTTATTGGAAGTTGGAGACACTTACCCATTAATACCATCAACAGGTGGTACATCTAGATATTTAGAAGCTGCTGGATCTGTGGACAGTCTCAGAGCATCAGGAAAGAGATCATATAATGTGCCACATTGGGAATATACCAAATCTATATATTGGGCATGAGCCATGGATTGATCTTTAGCAACACAACCTCCCATTGCTATGTCTGGAAAAATTTTGTTGGCAAATGATTTGGTAAACCATTTAGTTAGCAAATCATCAAGTATATCAAACTTGATGAGGGGATGCTGACATCTTAATTCATGGATGTGATCAGAGATGTGGGTAGCAATACCCTGTTTCAAAGACGTAAGCAAATGGGTACCAGTTTCATAACGAACCAGTAATTGGAAGTGAGTAAGGAAGGCCATTTCCAAAGAGTTGAAATCTTGCTAAGAACCTCGAGGTAACTCAATGTACCACTTCATGACAACACTCATCAAGGACAACTAAAAAAGACAAATGAAGAGAGTCATCAACCCAGGAATTAGATGAACACCATAAGTGGTAAGTCATAACCTCGGTCTAAGGGCCTTCTTTAGAATTTCCTTCGAACTTGGGGCAATTGCCAGGGATCTTAGTGGGAACTGAAGGCTAATAAGGTGAATGAAGTATTGGATCATTAGTGAGCCTTGACACATCCAACAGTTCCAGCATTGCTAGAAATGGAAATTGTAGGTTAAAAGGCATGGAAGGCCTTTGATAAGGCCAAAATTATGGATTCCATCCTTGTTGGTATGGGCTTTGCCCCCAAAGTGGTGGATTTTGACCATCAGGAGATTGATATTGTCCCCACTGAGGGGTACCTTGCCCATAAGATGGATTATGCCTCCACAAAGGTGGGTTTGACCAGGGTAAAGTTGATATTAACCTGCCATAGGCTGTTGAGAACCATAAGGTGGATAAATAGTTTGCGCGACATATGGATTATAAGGTTGGTTGACCTTGTGGATGAAAAGGTTGACCCTGTTGATATAATGGTCTTTTTTCTACAACAAGGGCTACCCTTGTTGCTACAACGGTTGCTGGTGTTAGTGTCAGTGTCTTCACACTTCCGTTGGTGATCAAATTGCTCTTTTGCATGCATATTAGGTGCCTCATTCGATCAACTGCATTCCATTAAGTCATGGATCAACTGATGGTAGTGGTTTCATGTCAGTTTCCCCCATGACATCCACCTGCTGACCTGTTTACACTTTTTTTTTAGTCATTCATAATCATCCCATTTCATTTCATGTATAACAACTAGTCCTAGGGTTTAGTCCCATTAGGTCTTAGGGTTTGTCAATCATGCTCAAATAAAGAGGTCAATAGGCACATGAAGGTTCATAAAGTCATAAGTTTAGTTCTGATATGCTCAATAAATCTTTTTCACCTCAAAACTCTGTTTTGAGGTGAAAACAAAGTATTTTTCTATTTTAATGATTTTCATGTAAATTCAATTATTTTTATATGTAATAAGCACTTAGCAGCTATTCCTGGTCACCATGCCAATTCTTGCCACTAAAAAAGCAAAAGTATCAAGACATCAGTCCATCAAATTGCCAAGAAAAAGAGTCAAACTTCAAACTGAAAAACAGAGTTTTTGAAAAAGTTACCAAGACTTTCGAAAAGTGGGTTTGAAATGAAGAAAGATTAAAGTGTAAGGCATTTAAAGCAAAATCATGATAGAAAATCATTTCATTGTAAAAAAGGTCAAATGGAGAGCTAAAATCTCATTTTGAAGGAAGGGTGAGGCAAAAGGGAAGAAAAATCGAAATTTGGTGCAAGTTTGCCTTGCGCTGCGCATTGGGAGCATGGCGTTGCGTATTAGTCACTTTTCTCCTTCATTAAAATACACTGGTGCTGCGAATCAGGCCAGCGCTACGCATTGGGTGGACCACGCCGCGCATTGAGCTGCCAAGGTTCTAATTCACCCAAATTCATCCTCCATCAACTCTTTTGTTGCATTCACCTCCTAACAAGTAAGTGTCAATACATCCTAAGCTTAAATAGGGTTTTTCATGTTTGGTTCATGATTTTTGCTTCCAAAAGGTCAAAACTTAACTTGCCTTTATACTCTATTTCACATCGTTGCAAGACCACAATCCCTTGTCCCTTTTCCCAACTTCATTGCACTAAAACTACCCCTTGATTCTATTTTCCCTTTCCCTATTTTCTCTAAGAAACTAATCCCCTTTACCAAACCCTAAGTCCCTCATACATCAAAACCCTAGCTCCCCAAATCCTTCCCTTCATTCCCCTACCTCGTCTCATTACTATTGTTCCATTTACAAAATCTCTTCATACTCACCTTTTTATTCCCACCTATTATCCATTATTCACCATATCATCACCACATTATTTCATAGAGACAAGCATGGAAAGAGGCAGTGAATCAGATTTTGAAGAGGACACGCTTAGTGATAGCTCAAGAGAAAGAAATTTGCAGCAAAGGAAGCCTCACAAAGGTGGAAAAATCATCAGAGAGGAACCTATCAACATGAGTGAAATCCTTGCTTGCCCACTAGCCACCACATGTTTCAGATATCAATCCTGTTTTGAGTTTTGTAAAATGGTTGAGAGGGTCAAATTTCACCATGAGTTAGCAAGGCAGTTTGTGATAAAAATGGATAACAATATGGTACATCTTGCTGGGGTAAACTTCACTCTTTCACCAACTATCATTGCAGAGGCTACAAGAATTCCAGATGTAGGGGAAAAGTGGAAGAAAAGGCAAAATATTAGTAAGCAGCATTATGAGCCTTATATCAAGGCCAAGTACCATGGCAAACTCAGCAGGGTGTTTCGTTTCAAATTCCTAGAAGACCGGTATGTTCCACTCATGAAACTTATCATTAAATACTTTACATGTGAGGGTAGGTTCTCCAGACTTTATGCCTACCACATCAGATTGATCATGCACTTGACCAGTGTTAGAATGATGAGCATCCCTTATTTCATATGTAAAAACATAGAGAGGATGATAGTGATTGCAAAGATAAAACCATATCTACAACAACTCAATAGCATTTATCATTTTTCTGTCATCAAAATTATTGTTTTGCATCAACTCAGTTAGTTTGGAATGCCATGGGAAACTTTCATTGCCCATGAGTGCTTCAAGGGGCCTCAAATATTTTCAAATCCCCAAGAGGAAGGTGAACCTTCCGAGCAACAAAAGGAGCCTGAAAATAAAACAAAGGAGGTCCCTGTGTTGGTTACCTATGAAAGGGGCACTAGGATGCTCTTTGCAGCTGCCAAGCGAGTACTATCTCCACAAGGAGTGGAAGGGGTATCGCCTTCATCTACAGACCATAGGAAAATGCTATCTCCACCTAGAGTGGAAGGGGCTTTGCCTTCTTCTCTAGCTAAACAGGTACAGGTTGGGCAACAAAAAAAGGGTAGATACAAAGGGAAGCAAAAGATGCATGAGGAGAGCCCTACTGAAGGGCAAGACAGAGAGTTTACTTTGATTGAGGAGGATGTCACTGACTTGGGCTCTTAAGACGCAAGAATCAAGGACATGATTATCAAAGAGAAGGAGGCTGAAATATAAGCCTTATCACTTAACCTTGAGAGGGCGAAATGGATCATTTACTATCTTGAGCGTTAAAACAAACAATTGAAAGATAAGCAAGCTATTATGGAGCTACAGATGATTAGGGAAGATAGGCAAGAGGCAAAGAAAGCAAAGATCGAGATGACCTTGTTGAAAAGTGTGCAACAAGAAATTCTTGTTGAGAATGCAACAAGATGATGGAGCTTAGTGGAAAGGAGTCGTCTTCACTAAGTGGGCCCGTAGGCAAATTATGGCGCAAAGTCTATTTTTAGACTATGTCTATTATTAGACATATGGATCATGGTCTATGAGTTGTAGGATGCTTTTTATGGATGATTGGTCATGTTGGGAAAAATAGATGGACTTCTATTTTTTGGATCACAGCGGTGTGATCAGAGTCTATTTTTAGACTGTCAGGTAAAAATAGAAATAGTCAAATATTATTAGCCCTTAGTAATATTTGGACTCTAAACTTTATCTTCTCTTGGAGCACTTCAGTTTGAGCTACGGATGTGGAACATGCAATTGCATGAAGGAAATACATGGTTCTTATGGGTTACTTGAGCTATTGCATGGAGGACTTCAGTGATTGAGTTCTGTGGAGTTGGATCAGGAGTTAATGGAGTTGTGTTCAGTTTGACTTAGTTGAACTAGTTGTATTTAGTATAACTGTCCAATAGACTAAGTGATGATTTGTGTGAATTAGTTATTAATTAATTCACTAATTATTAACTCATAATGCAACTGAATAATACATCAGTTAACTCAGTG
>APFE030578145.1:36750-64577 GCA_000404065.3 Pinus taeda
ATTTTGGCAATGGAAAAAACAGAATGAAGTGCAAAGCGGCAATGAAAGTGGAAACATGATAACATAGTAAACTCTAAAACAACATAAAGATGAAGATTTTATTTCAATACAGGTAAAAAATATATCAATCTTCTCGAGCTCTGAAAAGAGTAAATGTGATTAAACCTTATTAACTACTCATTAAAGCCTACATGTGATTTTCTTTATGCATCATCAAACCATCACATCGCAAATTGTAAATGATATTTCAAATTGGTGTCTTTTAAGTGCGATACCAATCAAGCAATTGCGATAAATGGCTTTCTCGCAATATCACAAATTGGCGGTGTCGGGTTATGTGGAATAGACCAATTCAAAGTTGCTTTGGTATTTTCGCAATTTGTAATGAGCGACATGCTTTTAAACTTTTTGGGAGCTCTTCCCTAAAAATATGATTATTCCATTGAAACAGATATTCATGATAGGTTAGACTTGATTCAAGTTATACCAATTTTTATTATTTCACCGTGTCTGGACCATATCGTAATTTGTAGTTTCTATGGTTTGAACATTTGTGCCTTTATGAAAGCTGTGATGCGATAAGTACTTTATATTATAAAGAATACTCTAAGCCTCAAGGTTTAAAAAAGAGTTTAATGCTACCTTCAGCCTTCTAAGGGGGTTCTTTTATCATGTTTCACAGACTCCGACTCATGAATAACCTTTGTTACTTTGGGATCATGCGATTTGTGATAAAGCGAGAATGTTTAGTCATAAAATGACCCATATTAATATCTTAAGTCCATCTAAGATTTTATTCCGAATGGATTTAAAGGAAAGCTATTATTTTCTAAGTTTTTTGAAATTTTTTTGAAGGGTCCCCATTTAATAATACAATACTAACTATTATATAATAAATGGGGGGGTGTTGAACAATATAACAAATTCCAACAGGTATGGAATATCTGTACCTCTACGTTGAATCATTTGATTCCTTGGGAAGGGGAGGATATAGAGGCTACCTAGTCTACATGATGTACAAATCACTACAATCATTCATTTAAATCCCTCCCATCAATGCTTGTTCAGGGATATGGTTGTCCAGGAATAGGGTGGTCTTCCAAGACAATATTACAAACCCAAGGCACACAGATAATGAGGTGTTGACTATTTTAAGTCACTATCCATAAGAAAAAGGTATTTTTGCTACAAGATAAATCATCCTTGAAAGCATTGATACATTTAAACTAGGGGCCTTCTTTGATGGTGCTTCAACCAATAATGGATGAAACAATGGGGGAGGATTTATCTTATTCCTCACTTTGGATCATAGATTCAAATTCAAAATGGGATTGGGTCTTGGGAAAAATAATTGAGTGGAACTTATTTCAAGGAATAAATTGCTTATGTTTGCCAAAGAGAAAGGTTTGACATAGTTACACATATTTGGAGACTCTCTATTATCCATTAACTAGCTCAACAACGTTATTATCTCTTAGATAAAACCCTAGTTGTAAAGGAAAAACTCTAAGGTAACCTCTAACTGATATTTTGAATTGAAAGCTATCCCTTTCAATTCAAAGGGGAGTCCTTTCTATAACCCAGTCAAAAGGAATGGTTATGTACATAGCATAACGATTAGATCTGATTTGGATCATCCAAAATTGGTTTGGAAAGGAAAGGTAAAACTATTGGGCATGGAGTCTTTTTTACAACAAACTACTCAGTATAGGCTATATGAACAAACTGCAGAGGCAAGGTAGCAACAAATTTCTTATACAAATCCTCATCAAGCTATGATAGAAGCATATAGAAATAAATATTACAAACAAAGAAATTGATGAACTATGTTGATTCTATTCAATTCGAAAACATATAAGCAATTTGGCAATTCTAAATTTGAGCTAATAAACACAATTCATATTTAATCATTAAATTCCAAACATAGAAGACTTATAAATCAAATCGTGAAATAGAAGAAATAATAGGCACTAGAAAAATAGACAAGAAACTTATCACACAAGAATCTCTGTAAATATGGACAAGTAACACTAGTCACGGTAATTTATATTATTGTAAAAAATATACACACTATAATTTTCAAACCCTTCTTCATTCTACAAAGCTTATCTTTATAGAAAAAGTTACGAAGTACAGAAATTTTCTTGTTCATACTTAATTAAAAATTGCTAAATATAAAAGAGTGTGTACCTAATCCAAATTATATACATTACATTCATTCCATCAAAAAACAAAATAAATAATATTATGAATCTGAAGATCATGTTGTTGTTGGACTCATGACTACATCTAAGGATCCCCATGTCAAATTTGATGAGGTGGCATCCAAGTCAAATTTGATAAGGTGTTTTTTCTAAATATAGAAAAACTAATTCTGGTGAATTCCTAAAAGATAGGTTCAAAGATCAATTTGAATCTCTCAAATAGTGATAGTTGTGCAAACTATGAGAGAGGTTTTTGTTAATGGGCCCATTTTCACCAAAAATCTATTTGGGTTTTCAAACTTTTGTTTCCATATGTTCAGAAACCACACCTGAAGTTACTTCCTTTTACAGAAAAAAATAGAGTTTTAACTAACCATTTTTACAAAAATGCGCAGCTACTTTGGTTGTCAGCACTTTAACCCTATTTATTACAAATCGATGCTGACACTCCCATTGTTAGTGCTTTAAACATTATTGAATAAATTGATATAACAAATTTAATTGCCTGTAGGAACATATTTTTATTGCCTGTACTTGAGGAGATAAAATGCATTATTAGCACATTCGCTATGTTTTCATGTTCTCACATTTTCAGGGAAAGGAATCATGTAGTTGATAACTTGTCCAGAGATGGTATCCTTTTGGTAAAGGATTTTTGGGTTATTATTCAACTATTTGATGATCAATCATTTGAATATCTCCACCATACCTACAAGAATCCAACCGTGGTAGTTGTTCTATGTTGAGACAATAACACTCAGGGGATCACATTATTCTTTCCTCACTTTTTTTTTTGCAATGATTTCTCTATTCTTCTTGTACATAGTCGATTTTTTCCTCATTCCATACATGAAAATCTACTTTTAGTTGTGTTTGGAAAACACATAGATTGGTTTGCAATAATTATTTAATCCTAAACTATCCTTTCAATAGCATATAAATACTTTTTTTATTGGATGTGAAAGTTATGGTTGTTTTCCTACTCATATATTCAACACACTATCGTAATGCAAGGTATTATGCTTGTTTTTCTTGTTTTTGCAAATAATTCCCTAATTGGCAATACCAATTATATCTATTTTCAACTAATGTGGATGTTAAATGTACAATCATATTGAATATCTATTTTCTAAATGTGTGCTTAAAATGAAAGGCCACATGGTTGGAAAATTATATGAATACATTCTTGCAGTGTATAAGTAGAATGTAACCTCATCATTTAAATGTGAATGAAATTATGGGTCTTTTTCTTCTAAAGAAAAGATAAGAATTGTAGTGAAATGGAATTTGAAGTGGGGGATTTGGTATTTCTAAGACTACAACCATATAAATAAATTTCCCTTAAGCTAAAAAAATAAGGACACTAAATTAACACCAGGGTATTATAGGTGTTGTAGAGGATTGGAAGTATGGCTTACAAATCATATTTTCCTCCATATTCATGTGTACATCTAGTCTTCCAGTTTTCTTAATTATAGAAGGTAATCAACGAAAAGATCCCAATCAAAAATATTTTATCAGAGATTAGTGAAGAAAAAAAGCATACT
Source organism: Pinus taeda (assembly GCA_000404065.3). Classification (NCBI taxonomy): domain Eukaryota; kingdom Viridiplantae; phylum Streptophyta; class Pinopsida; order Pinales; family Pinaceae; genus Pinus; species Pinus taeda. The sequence goes on from APFE030578145.1 coordinate 40,502, forward strand.
TGAAATAAAAACGATCATGGAAATAAGGATTAAGTAGCTAAGAAATCAAGCAATTACTAGGTACCTTACCAAATGGAATAACCCATTGGTGGAAGAGCCAATATGTGAAGATGAGTTGTTTATGTAAATACACTAATAGATTATCAAGTGTTGAGGAAAACACTTGTTTGAATGGGAAGGATCTCATAAGACCTATATAATACACATGTTAACCCCAAAATTTCTAATTGAGCCATATATATTAAGTCATTACATTTCTATTGTGATCTTTTTGTGTTTGCTAGAACCTTTCTGTTATGCGGAATCTACGATTGCTAATAGAAGTATCTTCCCTAGGCCTGGTGGATTGACCTAGAACAATAGAAATAAAAAGGGACTAATTTTTTTCCTTAAAGTAAATATATAAAGGGATGCAGCCTACCTAGAATATGTCACATGATTCACTCCTTCCTTGGCTTGAATGCTCCAATCCTAGCTACGATTGTTATTATTAGAACATGCGCAGTCAGATAACACAAGCCAATGATCCAAAGAATCTATGCAACATTATCTAATCACTTTATTCAATAGATCAACATGGTATGTAAATATATGAAATCATAACATCATATATAGGAAAAAAAATAAATATTTGCATTAATAGAAATGGAATGAGTTACAACCAAAAATAGGTGTTGATCTTGCAAAAGAGCTCCTCCAAATTGACTTGTTCTTTCCTTGTCACAAAGTCCACCTCTAATCACCCTAATACATGGAAATATATATCTCACATCAACAACATAAGTGTAGAATCACTCAGAAAAAGCCAACCCCTTGCCTATGGATGGCAGTGAATATATAGGTGAAGGAGGTAGTTCATGAATTCTTATCCTTTTACCAATCTGAGCTTGAGATCCAATATTGATGGGAGGATGAGTTCAAGGGATAAGGGATGAAAAATCCAAGGTAGGATGGGATAGGATTCAATATTTTTATATGAGGTAAATAGTTACAACAGATCCTTGAAGCTTCTAGAAGAAGAGGCTTCAGGATTCTCTCTCTTTTTCATGAATTTCCAAAATCAACACACCCCCAACATTGAGAAACCTATTGGTGATCAGTGCAAGTGTAGAGTGGGAAACTTGGTATTCAATGCTATCTAGTAGGAGGCCAGGGAGCATTGGTCCTTAAAATTATTGAAACAAGGTACATTTAGGAAGAAACTCAAGGATTAGAATGAGTCATGCTTAGGTAAAAGGATGTTGATTGATCCAGTTGAAGACCTATTCACCAGATGTGACAAAATTGATCTAGGTGGATATTGGTGGCCACCTACCTATCCCACTTGGACCCCTATCATTGTCTCTTTCAGTTTTTCAGTTTCCTTATTTATAGCAAAATTTACTATTTTTGGCATTGGTTTGGGTCCTGAACTTCCGCAGCCATTTTTAGGCCCTAAACAGATTTTTTTTAGAAAAATAAAAACTAGAGAATACTATGGCAATCATGTAAAAAAATGTAGTCCTTAGAGAGATATTTCCAACAAAGTATCATACACATAGAACAAAGAAAATATGACCAAGTTACAACCCCGAGAAGTTAGCTGCCCAACTAACCCCAACGGGGCCCACAAACCCTTAGTATTACATCTCCTTGCATTAGGTTTTTGGTTGTTTAGAGTTTTCTCTTATTGTTCAATAATAAAAAATCCCTTGAGCCTCATTGTAACTCAGTTCAGAGGCATGTTGCCACCACATCTCTTCTCAGAGATAAGCTACCATCACCTGAGCTATCTTATTTCCATTTTGTTTGTAAGCATAGTTCATTATCTTTCTATTAATTAAATGAAGTGTTTTTATGTTGCATCTCTATATTTATGGTTATATTTGTAATTTGTTGTGTTCCTATTTAAATATGGATCAATGGTATCAGAGGGGTCTACTCTTTCTATGTTTTTCTTTGCATGTCCCCAATGAGGTCAGGATATAAGGAGTTAGGGCTTGAGCTAGTCGAACCTTTGCAAGACTAGCCTTGCAAACCCTGATGACCTCCCATGGTGGAAGAGAAGAAATATGAGGGATCAGGATATCCTATCAAAATATTGCTCGGGGAGGCCCTCAAGAGGCAAAGGAACTCGATGATCGAAAACTTTGTCCATATCCTTTAGTAGCTACCCAGGGGTGACACATCTACTTCCAACACCTACTCTGGAAGTGCCACACCCTTTAAGGTACAATTTAAATTTGATTTTCCATATTTGAGGGTCAGATAGTTGTGGATGCCATAAATAAATGGTTAAATATGTTACAAGGATATTTTTATGTTCATGATTTTTCGAGTCAGGAAAATATCACTTTTTCACTTCTCAAAGTTTCCCCCCATGTCAAGGACTAGTGGGAAACATACTACAATCAAAAGGATGAGACTACAACCTTATTGTTTTCAACTACACGCAGTTGGAATTCATTCTGGGATGTTATCAAGGTGCAGTACTACCCTGTCTGAATCTATGAGGATAAATACATAAAGTGGACCACACTGCGGCAGGGAAGGGACCAAGATTTTATGGAGTTTACCAATATTTTCATACCTTTCGAAAAAAGTTGTGTATCAAGGAATTTGAGCGACATTTGGTACTAAAAGACCGTGTCTTCCTCACAGGTACACCCAAGATGAGATGGAGCTCCCAGACATCTCCTCGCTTAGTACGGCGTGCTATTATGCTGTCAAGATCGAGCAGAAGTTTAAACATAAGAAGCTACACTTTGGATCAACGAATCTGAAGCATTAGAATGAAACCTCCTGTTAGGGCCTAAATATACCTTAGGCTGAGAAAGGCAGGTCTAGGGTAACATCAAACCATGCTTAACCTAGTAGCTAGCCCTACTAGGTCGGGAGAGGGCTCTCTCCTTGTCAATCTCAGGAAAATATAGCAAATGAGGCTTGAGATGACTGATTTAAAGACTAATTTTAGGTTAGGTATATGCTTAGAAGAGTTTGATTGAGTTTTATGTTGGTTTGTTGGATCAAAAGTGAAAGGCAATTTTGGGTCTAGGGAATGGACTCAGTCTTGTAGATATTTCTGTGGGGTGAGGTAGGAAAATGATTTAGTACTTTTAATTAAGTGAAATGGAGAGTCTTAAGACTGGTGGGGAGTTTGAGAGGGCATTAAAAGATCAGAAATCCTTTTCAAACAGTAGAAAGCATATAAAGCTAAACAAACCCTAAGGTAGAGCACTACAACATCAATGAATTCTACCTTTATACTCGATTCATTTAGTTAAGCTGAAAAGAGAGAGATAATGGCACACATAAACACATGATAAATTGAATTACAAAAGGAATAACAATACTAAATCACATTACCACAAAAATCCCACAAGATGCTGCAAACCCTAGTCTATTTCCTTGCCAAACTACAGAGATGAATGTACAATGATGCGCAAAGCATTCACAAGAGTCCAACCTTTACAAATGACTGAAAAACATGTAATATAGACCTCCAAACCACCTGTACTATCCACCAGGGGTCGAATCCATGAGAATAGGGGTGGTTTCAACCATTTCTAAACTAGGAACACAAAAATAGGCAGTGGAACAGCTTGCCTTTAAAACCTAGGAGATTGATTCATTCCACTCCAAACCACCTACAACTGATGTATCTACCTTATCAAGTCAATTTTTATCATTTTTACATCATATTACATCAATTTACATCATGTCAAATCATGAATTTAACCACAAGAGAGAAAAAGTCAAACTAGAAGAAAACTAGGTGAAAAACAGAGTTTTAAGGCAAAATTGGCACTTTTCCATCCTATGCATAATGCTTTTTCCCAACTAAATTTGGAGGCCTTTCCCTTCACCAAATTTGCTCCAAGTAGGCTTCTTGGAAATATTTGTCTGTCAACTTTCTAGAACAAGTGGAATTTCTGAATTTGGTGCCCATTTGCCCCTCCAAAAATCAGTTCTCCCAACAGTGCTTCCTGTGTGGCCAAAAAGTGGCAGAGAGGGCATTTTTGAGGTGTTTTTGGCCCTTTTGGTGACCTAAAACTTGTAAAACATTTCTACTAATTTTTGGGTATTCATAATTTTCCATGAGGAATCCAAACATTTAAAGTTTTCTTCCAGAGGAAGTCCCTAGAAAAAGCAAGTGCTAGGTGATGCTACGCACCTGCCAGAAAAGCCTGTTTTTTCCTTCAAAAATTCAAAATTGTCAAAACGCTTGCCAAATTTCTTGAAATTTGGCATGAGTGATCTGTATCAAGTACTATGTTGGGCCAAGGAAGCTTCAATCAAGATCTTGAGTTTATCGTGGTCATTCTTTCTCCTCAAAACCTTCTTCAACTTGGCCTTTAGGCACCTTATCCTAGTTTTGAAAATTTTGTTTTGTGCCAAATAGTGATAAGCCATGTGCTGCAACATCTTTTTCTCCTAATTGGCCTACTCAAGCAGCTTCTCCAAGTGCATATTTTCCCTCTCTAGCCATGATTCCCGATCAGCATCAATCTCTTGCTCAACGGGTGTCAACTTGACTTTCTTTGTTTTTGCTGCTTGCTTGTTTTCTCTTATGGTTTGCAGCTCCATGATTGTCTCCTTATCCTCCAACTGCTTATTCCATTACTCAAGGTAATTGATGATCCACTTAGCCCTTTCAAGGTTAAGAGCTAAGGCATGGATGTCAAATTCTTGCTCCTTGATGAGCTCCTTGAGTTTGAACTTTGGGAGCCCAAATCAGTATCATCATCCTGAATCAAAATGAAATCTATCTCCTGTCCTTCAGAAGGCCCTACCTCATTCAATGGTTGATTCCCTTTATCATGTACCTACTTTGCTAAAGAATAAGATAAAGCCCCTTTCACCCTTGGTGAAGATAGCATTTGCTTGTGATCTGATGAAGGAAACGAGACCCCTTCCACCCCAGGTGGAGATAGTACTCATTTTGCAGCTGCAAATAGACTCCTTGTCCCCTTTTAATAAGTGACATATAATAGCACCCCTGTAGCTTGAGCTGTAGCTTGAGTCTCATGAAACTTTGGTTGATTTGAAGGCCCTCCTTCCTCTTGAAAAACTGATGGGGTCACTTGAGGGCTTTTGAAAACCTCATGTGAAATGAAAGTATCCCATGAAACATTCAACAAACTCAACTGATGTAAAACAACAATATTGATCAATGAAAAATGACAAATGCTATTGAACTGTTGATGAAGAGGTTTCCTTTGCACTAATGTAGCCATTTTCTCAATGTTTCTGCATATGAAATAGCGGGTTCATCATCCTCACTCTAGTGAAATGCATCAATAATCTAATATGGTAGGTGTACAAGCAAGAAAATCTCCCTTCACAGCTGAAGTATTTGATAATGAGCTTCATGAGTGGAGCATTAGTGTCATGTCGGTATCTGAAAGGAAATACCCTACTGATTTTCTTCTGATAACTAGCCTTGATATAAGGCTCATAATGTTCTTTGCTCACATGCTATCCTTTGTTCCACTATTTACCCACATTCGGAATCCCAATTGCTTCAGCTATAGTTTCTAGTGTTAAAGTGAAGGAAACACCTACTAAGTTCACCGAGCCATTGTGAAGATGAAGGACAAATGATCTGGCAAGTTCATGGTGGTATTTCACCCTCTACACCATCTCACAAAACTGGTAGCAAGACTGATGTTTGAAACATGTTATTGCAAGGGGACAGGCGAATAACTCTGTAAGTGTGGTGGGTTGCTCTTGGATGTGTTTTCCTCCCTTATGTGGCTTTCTTGGTGCATGAATCTCTTGGGAGGAATCACTCAGTTTCCTCATCCCTTTCATAAGCTAAATCTGTTTCCATGTTTTCCAATGTATGGTGTAAAATGATGAGTATGAAGAGATTTTATATCAAGAATAGGTGACTGCTCTTTGATGAATGGGAATGATGAGTGGGACTGATGAATGAAGGATTTTTTATGCTGGCTGTATGGTTATTAGGGAGTGATAGGGTTTGGGAATACAAATTAGGGTTTGGGGAATAGTGAGAATTAGGTGTTAGGGTTTTAAGGTTTTGGGGATAGGGGGCAGGATGAGTGTGAATGAGAGAGGGAAAGGGAAGTGAAATGAGTGAAATTTTTAGTTGAGAGGAATGTGAAAATGATGCAGGGGAGTAAAACAACAAGAATGACAAATTACAAAACCCTAGACAATTTTTGTAATGCAACTGTGCAGTAATTAGTGTTTGATTCTTCACCTATTAAAACTCCATCAATGAGGACTAAATCTCTTGCAATGGCAATTAGGAGGCTTTACTTACTTGGGGGAATGAAGTTTGCAAAAATTTGGAGCTTGGCAAGGTCATTAGAATGAAATTTAGGCTTGGCAAACTAGGGCGCCACGCCAACACTCTGGTGCGCTGCGCCTAACAGGTGCACCGTGCCAGTTCAACTTTCTTTGTGTTTCCTGCGCTCTGTGTGCCGCGCCGGGTAGGCGTGCCACGCCACTACCCAGGTGTGCCGCGCCTAGGGAAACTTCTAAGTTTTGCTGCGATTTCCCTTCTTTTGCCTCAAAGACGTGATTTTCACTTGTTCTCTCTTTCTTTGAGAAAAAATGAAATCTTTAACAGAAGAAACACTTTATATACCTTTTGACTTTAATTTTTTTCATTTAGAAAACCCACTTTCTAAAGTTTGCTTTTCACTTTGTTCTTAAAAAAACTCTGTTTTGTAGTTTGTCTCTCTTTTTGTCATTTGATGGACTAATGCTTGGATTTTCTTGTCCCTTTTGTAGGAGCTGGAGTGCAGGAGTTTGGAAAGGTAACCCAATGCCGCATTTCTGAATTTATTACATATAGGAAAATTAAAATTACATGAAATTTTTATACATGGAACATAAAACTTTGTTTTTATACATGGAAAAAATCAATTACTAAGTATATCATTATTGAAAATTTGATGCTGAGACCTTATTACACCTCATGCACTTGCTGACCATTATTGAGCTTTTACATGACTATGGTGACAAACCCTAGACCTAATGAGACTTGAAAACCTTAAAATGACTTCTGCAACTGAAATGAAATAAAAATGACAACAAATGATCTGCGCATGTGTAAATAGGCCAACAGATGAAAAGCATGAGGGAAATTGATGAAGAACCACTACCATCAAATGATCCATGACCTAATGGAATGTAGTTGATCGGATGAGACACCTAAATTTCATGCAAAAAAGAGAATTTTGATCACTGATGGAGGGATGAAGGTACCGACACTAACACCCCCAAACCACAAAACAAGGGACCAAGCCAATATAGGGTGACCTAAGACAACCCGTTGAAGCCCCAAGAAAGGAACACCACCATGGAGTCAAAGAAGGACACAGGAAAGTGGTGTGAGTTCCATAAGAGCCCCATTCACAACACAAGTGAGTGTCAGGCCAAGCAATTGTTGGTGGCTGAGTTGAAGGCTTCAGACCCAGATGCATGTTCCGACTCTAAGTCAGAACCCAACAAGAGGAATTAGAAAGGGAACCAGATTATTGATGCAGAGCCTAACGCCATTATTCCTATTGCCAAGATCCAGAAGGATGAGCCCGAAGATCCATCGAAAGGGGAATGTCTCTTCCACTCACAGATGTGGTTGAAGGGTTCACCACTGCAATTCATTGTTGACAATGGGAGCCAAAAGAACCTCATTTCAACATAGTTCATGAAGTAGTTGGGCCTACTGACTACACCACACTCGCAACCATATAGTATCGGGTGGCTTCACCAAGGATGAGATCTCCAAGCCAGCCAGCAGTGTCGCCCCCTCTACAACATCAAGCCCTTCACAGATGAGGTATTGTGTGATGTTTCTCCTCTTGAAGTTTGTGATTTATTATTAGGAAAATCATACTTATGGAAGAAACATGTTGTATATGAGTCTATACCTCACCCTATGATTATTTTCTTGGGTAATTCATTATACAGGATACTGGAGGTAGCCACACCTATCGCCACCTCTTTGATCTCTGCTAAGAAATGTAGTAAGATCATCTCCCAGACTAGGAAATTCATTTTATTTCTAGTTCTCTCTCAAAATAAGGGGAAGATAATACCCACATCCATGGCCCTTGGGAAGGGTTCCTCTACACAGCAGAAGTAGGTGGATATGGTCATGAAAGAATACAAGGGAATCTTCTACTCACCCCCAGGGGTATTGTTGCACTATCAAGTCAAGCATTCATTCGATCTAACTCTTGGAGTACCTCTACCCAACGGGCCAATATATCATTGATCCATTGGGTAAAATTCCAAGTACAAGTAGTGACATGATCAACATCGAGTGTCACACAAGTTTCAGGTGGGCCACAAAGTTTGGTTTCATTTGCAAAAATAATGCCTTACCATAACCTATCGAAAGCTCAGACCACTTCGATATGGTCCTTACACCATTACCAAAGATGTGGGGGACAATTCTTTAGAGTGCAACATTCCCCCATTTCTTGGCTTGTACCAAGTATTCAATGTGGATAGCCTTCAACCATGCTTCCCACCATTACTGGACACATCATACATTGGAAAACAAATCACACCAGCAAAGTTTCCTCATCTCATGGAGGAACTCAACACAATGGGGACCATTTCTTCCTAATGGGGGAAGAATGATCCAGGTTTATATTGGTGTCCAACTACCTATCCTGCTTGGACCCCCACCATTGTCTCTTTCAGTTTTTCAATTTCCTTATTTGTAGCACAATTTACTATTTTTGGCAGTTTTTTAGGTACTGAACTTCTGTAGCCATTTTGAGGCCCTAAATGACCTTTTTTTGGAAAAATTTCTTTGGCTTTTTCTAATCCAATCACATCGAAAATTGTATTCCTGGGAGATATCTTTCCAACGAGGTATCAAACGCATCAAACAGAGATAATATGACCAAGTTATGACCCAAAGAAGTTGGCTACCCAACTAACCGCAACGAGGACCATAAGCTCTTGGTGTTACATCTCCTCGAGTTAAGGTTTTGGTTCTTTAGGGTTTTCTCTTATTTTTTAGTAATAGAAAGGCCCTTGAGTGTCATTGTAACTCAATTCAGAGGCATGTATCTTCCACATCTCTTCTCAGAGATAAGCTATCATTGCCTAATCTATCTTATTTCCATTATGTTTGTAAGCATAGTTCAATATTTTTCTATTAATGAAATGAAGTGTTTTTCTAGTACATCTCTATATTTACGGTTATATCTATAATTTGTTGCATTCATGTGTATAAAAAATGGTCTATAGAAAATTTCCCTTGAAATTGCAAAGTCATAAATAATAGCTGATGACTGAAGTGATTTATCATGTGACCAATCGAGATCAAGAACATCCAATGAGATCATCATCTGTTACAATACATTTACATCATAACATATTTTCTAAGGGAGGCATACCCATAGTCAACACATAAGCTAATCATTACATGTACAATGACCAAAAGACATGTCCATTGATGACTAATGGTGGACCCATGACTAGATGAATGTCTATATGATCATAGCCATATTAAATTATGATCTTTTACTACTCCTGAAATCGCAACCCAGATGGATGAAACTATATCTGAGGTCTTCTATCTCATTCACATGACCAATCAATGTATGAGTCTAAGCATGTGAATCAATGAGCTAGAGTCGAACATGGTAGACACCATCTGATTACCAGCCAATGTTGTAAGCCATTAATAGATGTGAGAGAAACCATCAATGATGTTAATGGCTCTCAAGGTACTCTAGGAAAATTTGTATGATGTGAATAAATGAGTTGATGTCGAACACCACAAAACATATTTGGGTTGAAGGACAGTGATGTAAACTTGTTACAAAGAGCGAGGAAACTTTCCATTGATGTATGTAAGCATCAAGGTATCAAGGAGTATTTCTAAGTCAACTTCCTGGATGATGAGTCGATGTCGATAAGAATCGACTCATCACAAGAGGGCCTTGGTGTATCCCCCATAAATGATATGTAATGGGTATGATGATTTGAGACAGAATGATCAGAATGGTGCTGATACTTAACTAGATCAGGATAGGAAAACATGGAACAAAGACTTAAGAGTATTAGTTATCTTGAACAGAGTGATGAAACTGAATGGAGTTGGAAACAATGACCCAAAACCAAATGGTATGATAAACCAAATGACAAGAAAATTTATCAACCCAACAACCATGAAGATGAAGTGGAAGAGTGTCGTGTTCAAGAACAACTCGCTACTATTAACAAATGGAGTACCCTATTTTCCCAATTTCCCCAATTAGATACCTCTTTATTTTTAAGATGCTTGAGGAGGATAAGATATGCTAGATCTGTAAGTTGATCCTTCAGATGAATCCCTCAAAGAATATTTAATGAACGTAAAGAAGGAGTGGTTTTGTCCTGTAGAATTTGCTATAGATTCACAAGCTCATGCAATTTAATAAAGCATAGGACAAGAAACTACTTCATTTAGCCAATAGAAACCAATAGATCGATGAAATCTATTATCACTCCAATAATTTGCCTAGGGTTTTTATCTTGTGTCAAAAGAAATATTAGAGGTAACCACAAACCTACTTTTGAGATCAAGATCTAGCCTTCCTAATGCTCAGAGAGGGCTATCTCTTTATGATTTAACTTTGTTGAGTTAATTGATTTTAGTCTAGTTATTTAAGCTTGATTAAGTTTTGATTTTGATTTGGTGGTGGAATCACTGACTTAGATGGATAGAGGGATGTCTTTTACCATTGGGCTATGGGGTCAAGTGTCAAGAAAACATGACTGAATCAAGTTCTAAAGATAGTGTTCACATGGCAAGGTAGCTGAGTAAATTCAAATATTTTAGGCTGGATGGTGAAGTGGTTTTCAATCAAGGTCAAGGCGTAGTTAAGGATTCCTCAAATTGGAGAATGAGGGAAATGATAGAGGTCAATCGAAACTAGGGAGCAATGAAGGATTCCCTACTCTAAATATCAGAAGAAAACACTAAAATGAATAATTGTTCAAGACAGAGTGTACTTAAACAAATTCTGTAATAATATTCTAGTTATTTCATTCAATTTAGACAACATGCAAGTATGTGAAACACTTAAGAAGATAAGAATTCGAAAAATAGAAAATACTTCATTGAAGTAGCCCAACACATGAATCTTGTAATGCAATGCCTTTATTACTCAGTCCAGTCTATTGACTTGAAAAATGGTACAATGAACTCTTAGGTTTCAGATCAATAAAACTATAGAAATGTTTAGCAATCCACCCTCTATACTTTGAATTATGACGTATTTATACAAAAAATTATTACAAAATATCTCAAACTTTTTTAGGAATTATTCAAGGAAAAACAAAAAATCTTCATGCAAGAAGATAGAGACAGATATGTAATTGTTGCAAGTTGTCCCTATTTATTTGTCTCTACTGTCATATCTTTTGTTGCTTGTTCTCTTTTGATGTTGCTCTATGTTGGCCGTTCTTTTAATTTTCCTTTTGATTGATACTCTTTTACTTAGCTAATATGTTACTTTCCTTTATATCGACTGTTTACCTTGCATTTTCATAGTAAATCATTTAATTTTTCCCGAGTCTCTGTATCTGGTAATTTAATATTTACCATTCTTCTGTAGACTTCATCAACTTCTGTGTATTTTGAAAAGGTGGGCTTGTTTACAAAAAGATGTTTTACATCATGCTCGAGATAAAAGAGGTTCTCAAAATTCTAGTAAAGAACCCTTCCTGTAGGCATCCCTTTCATAGATGAACTATTGGCTTGCTCCTTTGCCACTTCTCTAATTCTCTTGTCATAGTCTTCATGTGGCATTAACCTATCATTTATTACTAATGGATTAGGCAGACCTTTCTACCACAAAGCATCAAATTTGACCATGAACTTGCCTGTAGCTAGCTCCATGGTTTGGCATTTGTCCTTCAGCTGCATCATCAGGTTCCTCTTGGTGATTACCTTCTTCACCTCTAGTATAGAGCCAATTTTGTCAGTTATGCCAAGCTCCTACAATTCATAGTTATTCTTTGAGTTAAGGAATTGGGTTATTCTTGAGGCTTCTTCTGGAATATTTCCAAGTTCGGCCTTAACCCTTTGAATTGCTTCACCAGCCTCTTTAACTAAATCATTTTGTTCAAAGATAACTTGTATAGATGGCCAAATATCATTGAAAAAGTAAATGATATTGGCCCATAGCTACTCTTTTGCTTGGGCAAGCAGTTCCTTCAATGTTAATTCCTTTTCCAAGGTCTTTATCCTCTCAGTCAACCTATTTGACTTATGTACTTCATTTTTATGCATGATTTGAGCTATTTTCTTCTCATCCTTTAGACTCTTTATTTGTTCTTTAAGTCTACTTATTCCAGTGGTCTGAATCGACATGCCCTCCATGGATTTGACCAATTTACTTGCTTCATCACTTGGATGAGCTACTAATATTGTTGAACCTATTGCTAATGTAGTTGCTGGTGCAGTTGGAAGTGTTGTAACTACTACAGCCATTGGGGCCAATGAAGCTGCCAAAGTGGAAGGAATTGTTGTAGTGACTGCAGGGATAACCGTGGCAGTAGCTGTCTCAATGATGTCCTATTTTAGCTGTATTAAATTGTCCAATTCATTCTCCATTTCTTTTAATTGAGCATTTAGTTGAAGAATGAGATCCATCATTTCATCCTGCTAGGTTTGGCTCTCTAGGACCTCCTTGGTCTATGGATGTTCAGAAGGAGGCAACTTCAATTATTTCTTCAAAGCAGCAATGTCTTTATTTTTCTTCTTTATGATCTTTTCTACTGCCTTGATGTCATTTGTATTATATCCAATCTCAATCACCAAGTCCTCTAGTGACTTGATTATGTTATCCTTGGCCTGTGAGGATGCCTTTTCTAGCTTAAATTGTGATGTGATGTTGTCTAGAGAACTTTGAAGTTTCTACACAGTTATTGCTTTGTTGGTCATTGTCGAGTAATTCATTTCACCTGCCTGCTTATGAAATTAAATTTGATCAATAGGGTGAACATCCATGGCCAAAAATTTAAACTCTGTCTTCTTATAATCTATTTATGTTTTAGGCTAGTGGACTGTAGGCTGCAAAAAGGTCATTTGCAGTTTACCAGTTTTAATGTCAAAAGCTGACATCAACCTCTTTTGATTACTAGGAGTCTATTTGAAGTACTGGGCATATGTTTTAGCCTTCAATGCCTCATTCCTAAACTTGATTTCTTTTTACTTCTCTTTTATATCTTTCTCTTTATCCACTGGTTTCCTAGATGAAGAGACTTCAATACTAAGCTGTTTCTCAATAATTTGAGTATTTGAGGTGGAAGGTTGATGAGTTTCCTTTGAAATTTCTGGAAATGTATTCCTTTTAACTACTATGTCAGTATCAATGATTTAAACTGTCTCAATGGTCTCTTCTTTCTTATTTACAGGATTAAGCTTGGGCTTCTTCCTGTACATGATTTCTAACGTGTCATCTGTAGTATCCATTTTAGAGCTAGAACCTTCTTCCCTAGTTCTTTCTACATCTCTGTCCTGCATGGTTGGAGTCTATAGAGTGGGACTAATACCCATTTGTTCCTATAGGGCTGGAATCTATAGAAAGGAAATAGTATCTATATGTTTTTCCACATCTATTAATGTATTTTCCAACCACTCTGACTGGTTGGCATATTTTTCAATGGTTGGTCTAGAGTCATGCATAAAAGGGCTTAATTTGAATTTGAGCCTAAATTTGTTTATGACTCCATTAAGGTCATACTTCCACATGAAACTGCTACTAAAATTTATTTGCTGTAAAATTTTCTCTGCTTCTTGTCTAGCTTCCCTATTATTACAAATAAAACGTTCCAACTAGTTTTTTGATGTTGAACTGTGTTTTTTTCCTAGATGATAGAAAATCGACATCATCTGAGTTTATGATCTATCTGAAATATTCTAATGCAAATATTCTCATGGGGAGATATATAGGTAGCTTGTAGGGAGTGAGTTGGCATCCATATATCCTGATTTCAGTGTGGTCCTGGTATAGATAATAGACTCCTACTCTACTGTTTTTAGACAACTGCAAAACTCTTTTTATCTAATCACTAATCTTAGGTTGATTGCTATTGGCTAGCATATTTACAACTACATGAACAAAGGAATGAAGGAACTCCTTATAACTCAAAACAGTGGAACATTTTTGGATCAATGATGTCCAAAAGATGACAGGTCTTGGTTGGCTCTTAGTGCCCAATTTTTGGATGCTGACTGGAAACTTGTCTGAGTGGAAATACAGGAACACGTGGAACAATATTGAAGAGTATTTGAATACTCTTTCATTTGGTAGTCTAATCAATTGATCATGGATTATGTCTCCCAAGAACTGAGCAAAATTGAAAATTGCAACTAGAGGCTTTCCTAGGCAAAATATAGAGAGGAAAGCAAGTATAGGTTCATCTACAAATTCATCAGTAGTATACCCAAGGATACAAGACAACATGGTTACAATTTGTCTTTCCCTCTCAGAGGAAATGGTGGTAGAGTGTGGAGGACCGTCTATAGGAGTATGCAACTCTTCTAGGATGAAAGTCTAAAAGATTTGAGCCCTCTTGGGAAGGTCCAACTTTATGTAAAGCTCAAGTAGGTTTTCAATGGAAAGTGGGGTTTCATTTGGGCTTGGCTGGACCCGCAACATTTTATTTATTCACTCTGTAGTAATTGTGAATAAAATCTGTTGGTCAGGAGAGACTATGGCTCATTGACTTGGGATAGAGCAAGCTTGGTAGAAATAGATGATTTCTGGAAACAAGTATACCTATGGGAACAAGTATTTGGGCAAATTTGATTCCCATAGGTAAATGTTATCATTCTGGTTAAGGAATTTATCTTTACTCCAGCAGTGGAGTTTTAATAGATGGCTAGAGGTGGATGTGTCTTTAATTTGGAAATCTATGTCGGCCAATGGGAGGTGGTCAATGTCCAGGTGAGGGGTTTGCACAGGTTTCTCATTTAGAATGCTCTCATAAGCCATAATTTGGTTTATTCTATTTGAATTACTCTTTCTCTGGCTTCAGGAGTACATTTGAAAGATCTGGAATGGTGCGAAGGGTGAATATAGTCTCCAGGAAAGGGTTTCTTTGGATGCACAGTGGGTTTATTTAGTTTGGCAAGGTTTCTTAATTAATTCAGTTAATTAACCTTATATAAACAGTGTGCAGAGCTGAACTACAGGGCCATTCTAGTTCTTTCAAGAATACCTCGAAAAACAATGATTAAGTGTGCAAACATGGTTCTATGGTAGCAACAAAGGTTTATGAGGCTTCAATTGTCTATGTGCTGCTTCAATTTGGAGTCGGCAAGGCCTTCAGGTTGTAAATGGGTAGAAAATAGTTAAGCAGGGTTGTTGGGCATTGGAATTGGTTAACAGAAGTATTTGAGACAAAAATGAGTGAAAAGAGTGAAAAGGGGGCTTTTTTGGTTTTTAACCATCAGTGGTTAAATTTGAGCACAGAATTAATAAATGAATAGTGGGTGGTTTCATTTTATGCGGGGAGGTGGTTTTATGCAATATCGCACTGCTGTTGGGTGGAGGGTGGTATTTTTTGAGAGTATGCGATACAACGTGGTGTTGCCATGTAGCAAAACAGTGATTGGCCAAAACCGTGAATCTCACGTGATTTTTGGGTTTTAACTATCGAACAATGGGAGCACGTGATATGGATATGTGTCATTGGATCTGGGAGTGTTTGATCGAAGGGTTATCGTGCGGCAAATTTGTGAGGGCGAAGTTGGGATGTGGTTGGCAGGGCCCGGAGATAAATAATGCGGAGGGTTTCATACATTCAAAGGTTTAGCGAGGGTTAGGGAATTATAACGTGGGGGGTTAAATACATAAAGCGGGACTATAGGTTAGGGAATAAATTAGGATAAAGGGGTTTTAGTGGGTTTTTAAGAAAAAAGGGAAATCAATAAAGGGGAGAGTATTATTTGAGATGGGAATGGTTTTCACACTAGGGAAAAGAGGGTTTGGGAAGGGGAAATGGGATGAAATAATGGGGAAAGTGAAATGAATGGGAGGGGATATTTGTACAAGGGGAATGAAAGGAAATGGTGCTTAGAAATGAAGAAGGGGAAAAACATTAGGGAAAGAAAGTTAATAAAGGGATAATGAAGAAGGGGGAATTTAATAAAGGGTTTAGTGAAATGAGGGGAAATTAGTGAATAAGCTTTAGTGAATAAGCTTTACTGCACATAAAACATAGGATTAAGAATGAAGAAGGTGCATTTGAGCTAGCAACCTTGTATATTTCCAAAAATTCTTTTGCCTACCCTTTATTTACCGGAGCATTTTTCTTCATTCATTGGGTGCATTCGAGCTTGCTGACCCTTTATTTATTTTTCTTTGATAGGAAAAATATCTAATTCTAATATTATAACTTCCAATGGTTCATATTAAACTAATGAGCTCATTATTATTCTCTACCTAACTACTTATCTCCCAAGATTAAACAATTTGGCTAGATCTGTATTCTCTATCTATCAACATGAAATTTAAAGCATGAATGAATTAAGATTAAACTATTTGGCCATCATGGATGCCACACACAATATTATTTTGCAAAGTAAAGTAAAAAGGAGTGGCATTTGAATTTTCACACTTTCATGATCTATTCTTATCTCTTTTTGGGGTTCATATTTTATGCCTTTTTGATATTTTTCTTTCTTTTGGTCATTTGATTATTCTTTTAGGACTCCACGCTCTTTATATTTTTTATTTTTAATATGGGAAAATATTTTTTAGAAAGAAAAAGTATGTACAATATTACAAGACTAATCTTAGTCATTTCAAAAATTATGAATCCTATTATTATAGGACCTTAACAGTGGCTCCACATGGGGTTGGCATTTCTCGGTGAAATGTCAAGAACTTTAATATCAGTAGCCTTTGAAACTTTGACTGTGGTTGCCTTGTAACTACTTCTCTGTGATCTACTTTATTCATACATATGATGCTACACCATTCAAAACTTAGGGCCTTCTCTTTGGTCTTCAACCTCAAAAGATAATCATCCAATCCAATCTAAACTTTGCAATGTTATGTACAACGAGCAATGTAAACAAATGAACTAATGTTAATATGGGGACAAGTAATGCTTTAGCATTCTACCATTGACTGGTCCACCTGGTAGATCTGTTCCATCTAATTTCCTCAAGAAAAATGTATTTTTACCTTTGTAACCATAATGATATAAGGGCCTTTCCATAAGAAATCAATTTTACCATGTTTACCCTTTTCTTCTCTTCTAGAATCCCATTTGAGTACTTTGTCACCTATGTAAAAATCATTAGCTTTGGTTTTCTTATCAAAAATCTTTTTTATTTTATCTTGGATCACTTGGGATTTGACATAGACTTCTTCCCTGGTTTGTTGCAAATGTATTTTCTAATTTATATTCCTTTGGATATCATTTGGTTCTACTTGTAACTCTTGAATCATTTTCATCACTCGTACTCCTAAAGAGGACGTAAAAACAACATCCATTCCATATACTAGTTGATAAGGAGATGTACCAATGGAATTTTTTGTAGTTAGTCAGTCTACCCATAAGGCATTAACCAACTTTTTGTTCCAGGTCTTCTTATTGTCTTCTAGCAGTTTCTTGATGATATTAAAAAGGCTTTTGTTTGAGGATTCAGCAAGTCCATTACCTTGAGGGTAATAGGTAGTGGAATGGCTAAGGGTAATGTGATATCTGTTACAAAAGTCTACCATTTTCTTGGATTTGAAAGTCGCTGCATTATCAATAATGATCTTTTGTGAGCATCCAACCCTAGAAAGGATGTTGTTCTCAAGGAATGAAATGATGACAGAGTCTGTGGCTTGTCTAGAAAGGATGGCTTCTATCCATTTAGTAAAGTAGTCAATGGCTGTCAAAATCCATTTATGTTGGGCTGAGGAGGATGGGCGAATTTCTCCAATGAAGTCCAAACCCCATTGTTGAAAAGGAATTTATGTGGAGATGGGTTTGAGAGGAAATGGTAAGAGTTTCTTTTTGCCTTCAAATATTTTGAACTTGTGACAAGAGGTCACATATTTCTTGACATCTGCAAAAAGGGTGGGCTAGTAAAAATCTGCCCTTAAAATCTTATCAACAATTGTTTTCCAATATAGGTGTCCCCCACAATCTCCTACATGAAATTATTGCATAACTTTTTTAGCTTCATCTTTTAATAAACAATTCAACAAAATGCCACCACTATCTTTCCAAAATAAATCATTGTCTATGATACAATATTTCATTGATTTCATTTTCAAGTATCTACCTTCAGTTATAGATAAACCAGGGGGAGCTTGTAAATTTAGTAAAACAAATATGATATTTGCATACCATGGTGAATCTATGAAAGCTTCACTGATCTGTGGAGTTGCCATCTCTTCCTAGTCATCTAGGGCACCAATGAAATTTATATCTAAGGCCTGGCAGTTCGATTCAACCATGATTTTAGCTGAACCTTGACCTTTTATAAGTTTTGTGGGCTTTATTTCAATTCCATATTCCAAAATAGTGGCAATCCATTTGCCTCTCTTCCCTTCAGGCCTATTCTGTGTCAGAATGTCCTTTACTACTGAATTTGGAACATATGCAATGTTCTGTGAATATAAGATGTACAATCTAAAATCTTTAATAGCTTTTACTAAAGCAAGTGCTTGTTTTTCCATTATGTTGTACTTTAGTGTAGCATCTCTAGAAGATTTTATAAAGAACGCAATAGGCTACTAATAACCTTGATCATTCTTTTGGAACAAGACTGCTGCAATAGTATGTTCTGAAGCAAAAGAAAAAATTATAAAATCTTTTTTGAAATCAGGACTTATGAGGACAGGTGTTTTAGTAAGGGCTTCTTTGATTTCCCCAAAAGACTACTTAGCCTCTACTGTCCACTTAAGTGCTAAATATTTCTTTAACATGTTATTCAATTCTCTGATTAGTTCTACTAAGTGAGAAATGAATCTTCTAAGAGAATTTATTTTACCTAATAATGATTGTAATTCTTTAATGTTTCTAGGGTAGCTGATGTTTAGGATTGCCTCTATTCTAGCTAGATCTATTCTAATTCCATCTTTTGATTTTATGTGTCCTAAGAGATTACCTTCTTCCAATCGAAAAAGTGATTTTTTAGGATTTAAGGATATGCCAAATTTTCTACATTTAATAAGAACTCTTCTCAAATGATCTAGATATTTATTATTTGATTTGGAAAACACTGTGATATAATCTTGGTAAACAACTAAAAGGTCATGGATTTCTTTTGCAAAAGCTAGGTCCATAGCTCTTTGAAATGTAGCCCCTTCATTCATCAATCCAAAATGCATTTTCAAATACATTAAAGTCCCCCAAGGAGTGGTAAATGCAGTCTTTGCTTGATCCTCTGGTTGAACTAAAATTTGGTTGTATCCAGAAAACCCATCAAGTAATGAGATTCTAGATGATCCATTTTAGTGAGGGGATAATTATCCTTCAATGATACTTTGTTCAAGTTTTCTGAAATCAACACAGAGTCTGATTTCCCCTATTTTTTTTCTTTTGGTGACTAAATTAGAGACCTAATATGAATATCTAATTGGTGCTATGATTTGTGCATCATACATCCTTTTTACTTCTTTTTCAATTAATTGCATAAGAACTGGATTAATTCTCCTAATATTTTGTTCAAAGAGTTTTTTATCTTCTTTGATAGGTATTTTATGTTTGATAATGTTGGTGTCATAAGATTTGAGGTCTTCATAACTCTAGGTAAAGACATCTTGAAAATATTTAAACAGATTTATGTATTTCAGATTTTGATATGGAGGTAATGCTTTGGATATTTTAATAAGCTTAGGTTTTTCTTTTGTTCCTATGTTACATTCTTCTATGTCTGATCTTAAAGGCTCCATTTTTAGTTTTATAGCTACGTCATTTGAATCAGGTAAATCTTCTAATGGGACTAATCCCTTAGGCAAAAAGTTATTTTTAAGGTTTAAAATCTCAGAATCAGTATTGATTATTTCTTCTATTTCTACTTTTTCTATGTTATCTATTTATACTTTAGTGAATTTAGTGGGTTTATTTACATCTAAAGCATTTATATCTATCTCACTATTTATGATGTTATCTATTGTACAATTATTGTCTATGTTACAGTTTTGGAATTCTCCCTCAGCATTCATGAAATCATAGATTTGAGAATCTTGTGAAAAAATCTGCGAATATTTCAGATTGTCAAGTATAACATGTCTGTGTCCTACTTCTGCAATGTACTGGTGGTTGGGCTGAAAAGGTAATCTAAAGTGCTAGAAAAGGTAGCCAAACTGTGAGCCTGCATTTTCTGTTTCTGAGGAATAACAACAAAATCAGTTTCAAGAAGTTCCTTAATCAGATCTAGAATAGTTTCTCTTTATTTGCTAAGTCTAGGATTATTCACAGAATACGCTCCTTTAATTTGTTCAATGATCAATTCTAAGTCTCCCATGATAGAAACTCTCTTGGCTCCAAGTTTTCTTACAATTTGTAGTCCTAATATTAAAGCTTCATACTGTACCATGTTGTTTGTGCATTTAAAGTTTAATCTAAAGGCATGACCCTCAGAATGATTATTTTCCATGTTATGAATCCAAACACCTGCACCTTCTCCTAACCTATTTACAGGGCCATAAAAAACTAAATTCCATGGAGACCCATGTGTTATGTTTTCACTATCAGGTGCTTTGTATTTTTCTTCTACCACTGTGATTTCAATTTTCCCATTGTCTAAATTATACAAGATAAATGAGTCCATATCAGAATGCATGGAGTATATAGGGTAATTCTGTGGCTTTTCTGAACTACTTACCATGTGTTTCATCAAGGTTTCTCTATAAAGCTTTCTTTGCTAACCAAATATAGGATGGTAGCATACGACATGTCTAACTATAGAGATCCCTGCTATTTTGATACCCATGAGTGAGGTAATAACATTCCATACCTAGGTGGGATATGAGCAACTACTATTTCCATAACAATACTCTTTGTTGGGCATTGGACTAGAGTTACACACGAATGTTTAATCAAGTCAAGGAATTTGACTTGACTAGAATCAATGGAAAATAGGTCCTTGTAGGGTCTGGTGATATCTAAGTTTAATCTTTCCATGATCACTCTAGGCATTAGGCTATGGGATGCCCCCGAATCTAGCATAGCATTATGTAAGATTTTATCATGAACATTTAAGCTAATGTAGAATGGAGGGATACACCCTTGTTGATGTTGGCCATTTGCTTCTGGACCAAATAATTACTTATGTTGATCATCATTAAGGTTTACAACATCTTTTCCTTCACCTATGTTTAGTGTTTCAGTGATTTGTGCTTTGTATGATTCATTTTTCACTAGCTCTGCCAAAGGAATTGATATTTTCAATTTGGCTATCTCAGTCTTAATGTTGAATGGCAATTGAGTTTTTCTTAATTGAATGAGTTCTTCCTTAGCAATTGCAGTTTGTGTACTTTTGTCTTCTTTATTAGCACTTGGTAACTTAGTTTGTGTACCAACAATTTTTTTTTGAATTTTCTTATTTGGAATAGTTTGAGCAACAGTTTAAGTTTGAGTTTCAACTGAAGTTATGTCTACAATTTTTGGGCTGGAAGTCTCCTGAGTTCCTTTAGGGAGAATTTGTAGAAATTTGGTCACAGGAGCTGCTACTATTTTTTTAGTTTGGGTTTGGACTGATTTCTTAGTGGGAACTTCTATATTATTTTTGCTTCTAAGGCTATACTATTTGTGAACTTCATAGATAGGAGATTCATAGCCTTGTTTGTAGTCAAAGGACTCTCTAGATTCTAATTGTAATTGTTGTAACATGTATAGTTCATGTTCTTCCTGAGTTAGAAAAACAACATCTTTGTTTTTAATCCCCAATAGGTTTATCTGGGTGTCCTCCTCTTCTTCATGGTTTTTCGAACCTTCGGCATAATTTTCCTGGAAAGGTAGTCTAATCTGTTGATCGGATATTGCATCTCTTGTTTTTCCAGTATTAGGATTTTTCCTAAAGTTGGGGTTTCTGATTGGGGGTCCTTGTTGATTTTCCCACTAAGATTTTCTTTCCATATTTTCTAATCTATCCATTATGCTTTCCACACTTTTAGCTAAACTTTCTATCTTACCATTTGAAGTGGATGGTTCCTCTTTAATCATAACTCTTTTCTCATTTCTCATCCTATCTCTCTTAGCTAATAAATTGGCTTCTACACTAACAACATTACTTTGCATCTGTTCCAATGTTTCATGGTTTCTTTCTCTCAATTGGTAAGACATATTAGTGTCAAAACCATGAGGAAATTTGATTACTGCCAAGTCTGATGGAGGTTTGATATTTTCATGGATTGCATTATAAATATTGTTGAACCTAGTACAATAGTACTGAACAGATTCATTTGGAGCTCTTCTAATGTTTTCAGATTCAGACAATATTTATAAATTGTTTTTCTTTCTTTGCCATATATTGATAAACAATCTATGGAAAGCAACTAAATCAGCAATATGAATAGCAAGAAAACCTTTAAACTATTTTTTGACATATCCTACTACTAGTTGGGAAAATAATCTCATTTGCACATCAGACTCATCAATTTCAAGTAACTCAAAATAATCAGTCATTTTATTCATGTGTTGTTGAGCATTATACTAACCATTCACATCAAACAGATGTTGGCATTATGATATAGGTGTTGTCCTTGATGGCAACTCACTCAGAGGTAGGATATAGGTGTTTTCCTTGATGGCAAATCACTCAGATGATAGATCATAGTGCAGCAGGTCAAGAGAGAGGTATACGTAGGTTAACCTTGATGAAAGTGCATATACACATGGGTTAGCAGAATAAAAGAGGCCTATACGTACAAATGCAGGTTCACAAAAGGAAAGGCCCATACACATTGGAAAACTAAGCTTTGGTCTGTGGTATTTGGTCCGAAGTGTTGACCCCAAGTATTGGGTCCAAGGTATTGGTTCTACGTGGTTTTGGACCATGGTATTGAGAGAGGCCAAGACGAACAAGTGTGCAAGTGATGAATATCTAATGAAGGGTGAGATCTAGTATGCAGGTTATGGGTTTGTGATGCTTTTATCAATCTGAACCAAGGAGGCACCTATGCGATTGATAAAGGTTGATGGACCAAGATTGTGAAGATTACAATGCATTATCATTATATGGTATGATTTTGAATAGATTTGAATACTGATGCATGTCTTATCCTTTATATCTTATGTTCTGGGTATATCTGAAGTTGAAAATTGCAACGAAGGTATAAGTAATTATTTTCAAATCTGTACGTAGGTTCTCTCTAGTGAAACGACATATACATGCTGGTTCGATGCAGTAAAGTAGCGTATACATTATGAGATTTCATATTTGAGATTGTTGTTGGTTCTAGTGGTTGTTGCAGAGTTCTAGGCTCTACTCTGTGTTTTGGTGACTGTGTTTTGATGATAGGGTTTCAGTGATTCAGTTGTTGGGTGATTCAGAGTTAATGATTGTATTACACTGGTGATTGATTTGTATTTATGGATACACTCTGAAAATTTATGAAACGTGGTCCCTAGAAGAAAAGAGAAGGTTGTATCCTTCTGTAGGTAAACACCTACGTACTAGTAGATCAACTAGTACAAGGCTAAGGGGGTTGTAGCTCCCTTCCAGGAGAAGCTAGAGAATGAGAGAAGGTTGTAGCCTTCTGTAGGTAGAAGCCTGCATACTGGTATAAGACTAAACCAGTACAAAAATATTGTAAAAATAAGTTTCTTATTAAAAGAAGATAGAGACAAATTGCAATAGGTGGTTTTCACTGACATTGGGTTTCCACCTTATATCATGGTGTTCATGTGTGTTTCTTATGTGTCATGATCTGTTCTATTGTATTGCACCTGTTTACTGGTTATATGGTTAATGAAGTTCTAATGCACTAATTAAAGATCAACATATGATGGATTAACTGAATCATAAGTTTACTGGATATATGCTAGTTGCATTAAACAAAGTTGCATATACACGCGAGTTTCCTTAACTGAAGTAGCATATATGTATCTAAGTATGAAAATGAAAAATTGTTTGATTTGATAATACTAATTC
>APFE030578145.1:69162-92594 GCA_000404065.3 Pinus taeda
CCCCCCCCCCCCTTCCCCCTCTCAGTATTATCTCCAACAACAGAAAGATTTTACTTTGGTAGTCTTGGGGCATGGCATGTAATTGAGCTAGTAAGACCAAAGGTGCATATATGTCTGCCATGGCTAAGGCTTTGGTTTGACTGGGGGGTAAAGTAGTGGTGCTTGAAGAAGAACTTGAAATGGTTGTAGATGAACTTGAGATGTTCGGGTGGAGAGGAACTTGAGGTATGAATGGTTTTGGGGAATGAAATGTAGTGGATATTATAGGTGAGGTGGTAGTAAATGAAGCAATATTTACAATTTTTGAAGAATCCATAGAAATTTCAGGGATTGCACCAATTAGGGAAGCTAATTCAACTTATTTGTTGAAGATAGGCTTCGTCTATATGCCTTATCAAAGTTGAAGTTAAAGCTTCTAGTTTGTCAAAAGTATCCAGAACATGTTTATCTAAATCATGATGTATATGTACCTTCTTTGATTCAATAAATTGAATAAAATTGGGGTCTATTACAATATCATGAATTGAGTTTTCAGATTTGGTATGAAACAAAGAAAGCTTAAATGATAAATAAAATTGAATATCTTCTAAACTTGATAATTCTTTAGGAAGTGAATTTGCTTTAATTAATTGACTAATACTTCCTTGAGCTTCTACCCTTTTTGATTTTCTTAAAATTTTGTTGGGATCATCAAAAATTGTTGCAAGGTTTGGATTTGGATGTGCCCTAGTACAATCTGTTCTTTTGGAAGCCAGAATTTTAATTTTTTTAATCGAAACTTTTTAACAACCCTAAAATGACCTTAAGATGAAGAGATTAGATTTTAAGATTTCCTTTAAGGTTTGTTAGATTGAGGAATGTCCCCAGTATGATTGCGACTATGTTATCACTCTAATAATTTCGCTAGGGCTGTTATCTTGTGTTAAAAGAAATATTAGAGGTAAATACAAACCTACTTTTGAGATCAGCATCTAGCCTTCTTAATGCTCAGAGAGGGGTCTCTCTTAATGATTTAACTTTGTTGAGTTAATTGATTTTCAGCTAGAGATGATGGCATGATTGCTCTGCGCTCTAGGGTTTGTGCATTTGCAGCAACGACAGACTGTCACAGACTGCAGCATCCCTGCATCTTCTGATGGACTCAGGCACCGTTCTTCACAGGTCAGTGGGAACCCTTTCCCATGGAGCCCCCATGGGGGAAGGGCAATGAACCTCCCCCACAAAACGACAATGAGCAGCTGCCGAATCAGGAGGAAACGGAAACTGCAAATCAGCAAGAGAACAATGAGGATCTAAACAGTAAACAGACAACACAAGACGAAAAGCAGTCGGAGATTCGCTCAGCTACATGCAAGCCCGTTGCCTCTGTATGCCCAAGGGTAGTTTTGCCAGGCCACCGCATCAATGCAAAGATAGAGTACATGAAATATCACACGTTAATCAGGAAGTTCATTGGCTTATGGCCGATTGAAAGAGCTTTAAGAAGCTGGATAACTGCAAAATGGCACCCCAAAGGACATATAACCCTGCAGTTAGGTCCAAAAGGGTTTTTCACTACCATATTCAATTGCCTGGAAGACAAAAACAGGGTCCTAGATGGAGGGCCTTATTTCTTCAATGCAACAGGTCTGTTTCTCAGAGGCTGGGTGGAACGCTTCAACCCGGACAAGGAGGATCTTAGTTGGGCCCTAGTTTGGATCTGCTTATATTCGCTGCCGGCGGAATATTGGGAGGAAGACTCCCTGCAGGCGATTGGTAATACTCTTGGCGAGTTTGTCAAGATAGCAGAGGAAACAAAATCCTGCAGATATACCTCTTTTGCTAGCATATGTGTCTACATGAACCTCAACCAGGCTCTCCCTGACGCGGTAAGAATATCTCACTGTGATATTGAATGGGTCCAGTCGATTGATTATGAACATGTGCCATTTAGATGTCGAAAATGTCATGCCCTAGGGCATTTATTCAGAGACTGTTGGTTAATGCAAAAACCCTCTCCCGCCTCTGGTCCAGAAGCCTCGAAGGTAGATGGCTTCATCAAGCTAACAAATCATCGAAAAGCCCATAGGAAACAAGCTTCGAAAGCCAAAGTACAGCAATCTGGCCCTTCTATGCCTTCAACAAGCAATAGTTCTGGTGCTCTGACTAATCAGATGGACACACATTTGGATTCTCCTCCACAAACAGAGCCAGAATCAATGAAAACCATCCAAACAAAGCAGGCAAACCCAACTTTGCCTATTACAGACAAGCTAGGTAAGGAAGTTGCTACATCAGACAAGCAAAAAGAAACATTCTGGAACACTCAAGTTATACCAATGGAGATACCACAATCGATTGCCAATCAAGAAGAGGAACCGATTGAAGAATAAAATCATTCACAGTTTATGGAGGAAGAAACAGAAGTTATAGATATTGGGGATCTGGACATCACAGGATTGGAAAAAGCATGTACAACAAACAACTTTGACAATATTCCAGCAGGACAACTTAAGAACCTGGAAGAAGTCCTTTCTAGGGCACAGAGGCAAAAAACACTAGGAATACAGACTGGAGGCCGCTAGGATGGCAGACTCATAGCCAAAGATATCAAAAAAAGAGGAAGGAAAACAGACCTACAAAGAACAATCACAGTAGGACAGATTCTAGTGGATTCTGGCAGGTATTCCAAGTTAACCAAGTACTACAGTACGGAAAAAAATACTTCCCAATGAAATTAATCTCTTGGAATATAAGAGGGCTCAACGGCCCTAAGAAAACTCAAATTCTCAAAAACATGATAAAGCAAGAAAAACCTCATGTACTGTTCTTGCAAGAAACCAAATCCAGCTATATTACAGTAGACAGATTAGCTACCAAAATATGGCCTGGGAGCCTCAATATGGTGGTGGATGCTAATGGTGCATCTGGAGGCCTAGCAATAATCTGGGATTCAAGAGCTATCAGGCTCGGCAATTTCCATGCACACAGGAATTTTCTACAAGCGATCTTTCATATAATAGGCACAAATATCCATGGGTTACTAACTAATGTTTATTTTCCGCAGGAAACTTCTCTTAAAGCCGGAATTCTAAATTCTCCCTATGAAATTAACAACACCAGATCGCTCCCTCTTTGGATTGCTGGGGGTGATTTCAACATGATTACAAAAATAGAAGAAAAGAGAGGAGGAAGAAGCAGAGGAATACAAGAAGGAACAATTCTTAAGGACTTCATTCAAAATAACTGGCTCATTGATCTTCCTTTCAACAATGGTTTATTCACCTGGAATAACAGAAGAACTGGGAACCAGCAAATAGCTTCTCGGCTGGATAGGTTCTTACTCTCGGAAAATGCCATTCATCTAGGTGGAGACTTCGCAGCCTCTATCCTGCCCTTCTCCGGTTCTGATCAGTGGCCCATTTCTCTCCAATGGTCCCGTCCGGGGAACAAGCTTCGCAGACCTTCTCGTTTTGAGGCCTTTTGGCTGCCTCATCCAGACTTCCAAAAATTAGTCAACACAGAATGGAACAGTTTCTCTCCTCCTCCAGGGTAAAAAATGTTCCAATTCCAGCAAAAGCTCAAGCACTTAAAAGCCAAGATCAAGCATTGGAACCATACATATTTTGGCAATATTTTTCAGGGTAAAGAGGCCCTCAAGCATGATATGAAGCAGCTATAGCAGAAGCTTATCATAAGTGGATGATCAGAGGAACTTTCAGAACAGGAAAAAATTCTTGAAATGCAACTTGCTGAAAAGGATAAACAGGAAGAAACATTATGGAGGCAAAAATCAACAGTTCGGTGGCTCAAGGATGGAGAAAAAAACACAAAATTCTTTCACGGCACTACAATCTAGCGCAGGATGCATAACAATATAACACATATTCAAAACGAGCAGGGAATCAAGGTGGAAAATCATGAGGAAATTGAAAGTACTCTAGTAAACTACTTCAAGCAGATGCATCAGGAGCCAAACTGCGACAGAACTCAGGCTATTGAGGAAATTACCCGAAATATCCCCAAACTTATTTCAGAAGAGCATAACCAAATGCTTCTTAGGCTCATTGATATTCAAGAAGTGGAACATGCAGTGTGTCACCTGAAAGCAGGCAAAGCCCCAAGCCTGGATGGCTTTACCTCTAATTTCTTTCATAGCTTCTGGGAACTCATCAATATGGAAGTTTGGCAGGTGGTGGAGGAATCTCGATCCTTGAGATGGATGTTCCTGGGAGTGAATGCTACTTTCATATCCCTAGTTCCTAAGGTGGATCATCCAAGCACACCTAATAAGTACAGACCGATAGCTCTATGCAATATAATCTATAAAATTGTGTCTAAAATTATAGCATCACGGCTCAAACTTCTACTTCCTCTCATCATCTCGCCTGAGCAATCGGGATATGTTGACGGGATCATTCTGACTCATGAAATAATTCACTCTCTGAAGATCTCTAGAAATCCAAGTATGCTCCTCAAACTGGATCTGTCAAAGGCTTTTGATAGTCTTAGTTGGGTGTACATTGAAAAGGTGTTAATGGCTTTTGGCTTTGCTGCTCCCTGGGTTCGATGGATTATGAGCCTCATCTCATCCTCTTTTTTCTCTGTCCTTATCAATGGCATACCATCATCTACCTTTCATCCTACTCGGGGAATCAGGCAGGGAGACCCCCTTTCCCCCTTTCTGTTTGTTATAATGGCCGAAGGTTTATGCCGTAGTATCAGGTCGGCTCAGCAATCTATCCATCTCAAAGGCCTCTCCTTCCACAATTCCCCTGCTTTCACCCATCAGCAATTTGTATATGATAACATGCTGTTCGGGCATCCCTCAGTCCAGGAAGCGTGCCAACTCAAAGCCCTCTTGTCTAATTTCTCGGATGCCTCAGGTGCTTCTATCAATAAATCCAAATCTCAAATCTTCTTCTTTCACACCCCCCCGCCATAAAATCTGCCATTATCCATATTCTGGGCTTTTCATCAGCTAGCCTCCCTTCTACTTATCTAGGTGCTCCTCTGATAGCCTCAGCCCTAAAGCACTCATCCTGGAGAATCCTGTTAGAAAAGTTAGAGGCGCGTCCTTCCTCTTGGACCCATAGATCTCTCAACATGGCTAGCCGGCTTGTCCTCATAAAAGTTGTTCTTCAAGCTATGCCCTTATACCTTTTCTCCATCCTTGCTACACCTAAATGGGTTCTTAAGGAACTTATCACTCTCCAAAGATCCTTTCTATGGGGCAGTAATGGCCTCAGGCGAAAGTGGGCTCTAGTCAAATGGACTACGGCTTGTCTTCCAAAAAAAGGAGGAGGTATCTATTTGCGAGACCCCTCCCACAACAATGAAGTTATGGGGGCTCGAATATGGTGGAAATGGCTAACTGAACCTCGCACACCTTGGGCCCTACTATGGATAGCCAAATATGCTAGAAACTATCCAATGGAGGAACTAATTAGACTATCAGAGCTCAGCCCAGGTTCAATCATGTGGAATTTAGCCAAGCAACATAAGAATCTCATTCAACAGCATAGCTTTTGGGAAGTAAAGAATGGTAGCAGTGCATGGTTTTGGGAAGACTCTTGGCAGCATATGCCCGCCCTCAAATACCAACTCCCTCTCAATCCTAATCTGGTACTAGATATGCACCCCTTTGATACAGTGGGAAACTTCTGGGGAACCTCATCAAATCATGAGTACAGAGAATGGCTCCCAGCCTATCAAATCCTGAGACAGAAGCAGGAGCAAATCCAACAAATCTTGGATACAGAATTAATGAAAAGGAAAATTCAACACTCTAAGGAAAAGGACATCCTCAGATGGGGATATGAAGAAAAAGGAACTTTTTCAACGAGACAAGCCTACAATATCCTTATAAAGGATCACATGGTGGTAGATTAGATATGGAGCAAAATATGGGACCCCTCCATATGGCCGAAGGTGTCCACCTTTCTTTGGCTCCTCTGTCACAACAAGATTCTTACGTGGGACAATCTAAGAAAAAGAAATTTCCATGGGCCCTCCCTTTGTCCCAACTGCAAACAGAATGAGGAAACCATAATGCATCTGATGCACCACTGCCCATTGGCACAAAAGATCTGGCAAAAGATTAGTTTTCGCTGCCAAAAGAATAGTAGATCCAATGAAGATATCAGGGATACTGTGCGCAACTGGGACCACAACCCATATCAAAATAAAATCCTAAATTTCCTCTGGAAGCTCATCCCAGGCTTTGTCTTATGGGCTATCTGGAAGGAGAGAAATGGTAGAATATTCAAGAATCATACCAGATCGCTGGAAGATATCTGGAAAATTCTCCACCAAAATATTGAAGAAACCATATTCCTCAAAACCTGGTATCAAGAGGATTTCCCAACTACCCCCCAAGAACAATCAATCTGGAATAATTGGAATTTCCAAAGGAAGCAAGATAAGCTAATTACAGGAACAAGGTAGCCAAAGAACCACCAGCCCACTAAATGGCTTCCTCCCCCTGAGAATTTGTTCCAGCTAAACTTTGATGGGGCCTCAAAAGGCAACCCAGGGAATTCAGGCTTTGGTGGATTTTTTAGAAATCATAAGGGGGTTCCTATCCTAACTTTCCTTGGATCAAGAGGATGGAATACGAATAACTCAGCTGAATTGGAGGGTCTATGGCAAGGGCTACTTTTGGCTCAAGGTAAGGGCCTCTTTCCTCTGATAATAGAGGGAGACTCTCAAATCATTATCAAAATGGTTTCTAGAATCCCTCAAGGATCCCTAGCCTGTAAAGTCAGCAACAATTGGAGAATGGAAAATAGGCTACGATCTATTGAACGTTGGTTTTCTTCCCATAGGGCGGTCACTCTAAAACACATCCGTTGAGAAGGGAATAAAGTGGCGGATTTATTAGCTAATATGGGAGTTGACTGTGGGATGCATCTACATGTTGGATCAATCTCTCGCCTAGCCTCTGCTTCTCAACTCCTGGACTTCAATAATCTAGTGCAGAAGGAAATGCCACAGGTGGTTGAAGTTTCCCGGATGCGGGTGTCATTCGGACATTGAATGTCCCTCATGCAAACTAAGGACCTCAAGTACCGCCACCTGCAGAGCAGTGTGGCCTCCTAGATCTCTATCTCTCACAACGAGAATGTATTAATGAGGGAATGACACTACAGGATGTTCGCATTTAAGAAGGATGCACTCCAACGTAGCCCGGTGATGGTTATAAGCATGCCAACCTCCTGTGCTCAATTCACCTCCGGCGTTCTGTCTTTCAGCTCCAGGCTTTGGCTTAAGGTGTGTTGTGATGTTAAGCAAAGGCTCGTTATCAGAAGCAAGTTCCAGGCTAGCTCTGGTTCTCCTTGGCAGTATTTCGAATGTGCCAACGCTCTCCATAGAGGGATCAATTCGGTGATTCGGGGTAATCTGTCCGAGGCTTTTGTTTTTTGTATTGATTGTGTTGTTCCTCCATCTCTTGTCTTCTCCGTTTGTGTTTCTTGGTCTCTGCTTCAATTCGGCCACTCCCCTACTCTTAACCGTAGTCTCTTTGGTTTCTCAGTGTCCTCTCCTTCGCCTGTCAAAATGAAATGCCAAAGCAGGCGAAACCACTCTGGGGGACCCCAAGGCAGTGGCAAGCAGCCTTTTGTCAGCC
Source organism: Pinus taeda (assembly GCA_000404065.3). Taxonomy (NCBI): domain Eukaryota; kingdom Viridiplantae; phylum Streptophyta; class Pinopsida; order Pinales; family Pinaceae; genus Pinus; species Pinus taeda. Next base: position 76,769 of record APFE030578145.1, read on the forward strand.
ATTCGATAGACCTAGCTCACTCGCCCATTAACCTTACCTCCTCTCAAGAGGATTTGCCTCCCTCGAGCCCTGGTCGCAAGCCTATTCCTAACAGTGCTTTCCAAACAACACATTTCAAATTTCAAAGTAACTTGAATAGGCCATTGATTACTGCTCACATTACTATTATTCTTTCGGAAGAAGAAAATCAAATCTCCCCTCTATCTTGCATTACGCCCAATCCTTCTCATAGCAGTGAGCACTCCATGGATGAGGGACATTAGGAAATTCGGCAAGTGGGCAAGCTTGGTCAGGAGAATATTCAGCCAATAAGCATCCCTCCTCTGGATGACATTGGCCCAATTGATGTGGAAAGGGACATAGGCACCACCAGTCTCAGCCAGGCGAACCCTTTCAATGCGACGGATGGAAATGCGAATCTTAGAATTGGCAGCACGTGTCGGGATGTTGAGAAGACTCATGGGGAGGAAGCGGAAGCCGATTGACATCTGTGATCACACTTCTCCTTTTTGTCCCTGGTTTTTGCTCAGATGGCTACCTCCAGGCTTTTTGCTCTTGGTCCAGCTCGGCTTTGTTAGTCTCAGGTTTTGGCTTCCCTCTGAGGAAGTGTTCGTCCTCTTACCGGATGTCTGCACAAAAACTTGCATATCTATTTCCGATGTATTTCTCTCTTTCTATCAGTCTATGTCTAGGTCTAATGTCAGTTTGTTAGCACTTTGTAACTGTTATCCCCAGTTTCTTTTTGTAATGGGGAAGTTCTGCGACGTTGATGGCTCTCGGGCTTTGTCCCCTGTAGCCTCAACTCCATGTAAAATTATTTTGATTTACAGTTAATAGAATTTAGTCATTGCAGAAAAAAAAAAAAAATTGATTTTCAGCTAGTTATTTAAGCTTGATTGGGTTTTGATTTTGATTTGGTGGTGGAATCAATGACTTAGATGGATATATGGATGTCTTTTGCCATTGGGCTATGGGGGCAAGTGTAAAGAAAATAGGATTGAATCAAGTTCTAAAGTTAGTGTTCACAGGGCAAGGTAGCTGAGTAAATTCAGATCTTTTAGGCTAGATGGTGAAGTGGTTTTCAATCGGGGTCGAGGAGCAACTAAGGATTCCTCAAACAGGATAATGAGGGAAATGATAGAGGCCAATCGAAACTAGGGAGAAATGAAGGATTCCCTACTCTGGATATCAGAAGAAAACATTAAAATGAATAAATGTTCAAGATAGAGTGTACTTAAACAAATTTTGTAATAATATTCCAGTTATTTCATTCCATTTAGATAACATGCAAGTATGTGAAACAATTAAGAAGATAACAATTTGACAAACATAAAATACTTGACTGAAGTGACCCAACACATGAATCCTGTAATGCAATGCCTTTATTATTCAATCTAGTCTACTGACTTGAAAAACGGTACAATGAACCCTTAGGTTTCAGATCAATACAACTATAGAAATGTTTAGTAATCCACCATCTATACTTTGCATTATGAAGTATTTATACAAAAACTTATTACAAAATATCCCAAACATTTTTAGGAATTATTCAAGGAAAAATACAAATCTTAATGCAGGAAGATAGAGACAGATATGTAGTTGTTGCAAGATATCCCTGTTTATTTGGCTCTCTTGTCAAATCGTTTGCTGCTTTTTCTCCTTTACTATTGTTCTGCACTCGCTGTTCTTTTACTTTACCTTTTGACTGATACTCTTTGACTTAGCTGATCTGCTGCTTTGCTCTGTATCCACTCTTTACCTTGAATTTTCATACTAAATCATTTAATTTTTCCCAAGTCTTTGTATCTGGTAATTTAATATTTACCATTCTTCTATAGACTTCATCAACTTCTGTGTATTTTGAAAAGGTGGGCTTGTTTACAAAAATATGTTTTACCTCATGCTAGAGGTAAAACAGGTTCTCAAAAGTCTGGTAAAGAACATTTCCACTAGGCATCCCTTTCATAGAGGAACTATTGGCTTGCTCCTTTGCCACTTCTCTGATTCTCTTGTCATAGTCTTCGTGTGGCATTAACCTGTCATTTAGTACTAATGAATTAGGTAGACCTTTCTGCCTCAAAGCATCAAATTTGACCATGAAGCTGCCTATAAATAGCTCCGTGGTTTGGTATTTGTCCTCCAGCTACATCATCAAGTTCCTCTTGGTGATTACCTTCTTCACCTCTAGTATAATGCTAGTTTTCTCAGCTATGCCAAGCTCCTACAATTCATATTTATTATTTGAGTTAAGGAATTGGATTATTTTTGAGGCTTCTTCTAACATATTTCCAAGTTCAACCTTACCCTTTGAATTCCTTCACTAGCCTCTTTGACTAAATCATTTTGTTGAAAGATAACTTGTATAGATGGCCAAATATGATTAACAGAATCAATGATATTGGCCCATAGTTGCTATTTTTCTTGGGCAAGTGGTTTCTTCAATGTTAATTCCTTTTCTAAGTTCTTTATCCACTCAGTCAACCTATTTGACTTCTCTACTTCATTTTTATGCATGATTTGAGCCAGTTTCTTCTCATCCTCTAGACTTTTTATCTACTCTTTAAGTCTATTTATTTCAGTGGTCTGAATGGACATGTCCTCCATGGCTTTGACCAGTTTACTGGCTTCATCACTTAGATGAGCTACTACTATTGTTGAACCTGTTGTTGATGTAGTTGTTGATGCAATTGGAAGTGTTGTAGCTATTGGAGTTGTTGGGGCCAATGAAGCTACCAAAGTGGAAGGAAATACTATAATGACTATAGGGATCGCAGTGGTAGTGGCTATCTTAATACTAGCCTATTTCAGTTGTATTAAATTGTCCAATTCATTCTCCATTTCTTTTAATTGAGCATTTAGTTGAAGAATGAGATCCACCATTTCATCTTGCTAGGTTTGGCTCTCTAGGACCTCTTTGGTATGTGGATGTTCAGAAGGAGGCAACTTCATTTGTTTCTTAAAAGCAACAATGTCTTCATTTTTCTTCTTTATGAGCTTTTCTGATGCCTTTATGTCATTTGGACTATATCCAATCTCAATCACCAAGTCCTCCAGTGACTTGATTCTGTTATCCTTGGCCTATGAGGATGCCTTTTCTAGCTTAAACTGTGTTGTGATGCTGTTTAGAGAAATATGAAGTTTCTTCATAGTTATTGCTTTGTTAGTCATTGTCGAGTAAATCATTTCACCTCCTTGCTTATGAAATTCAATTTGATCAATAGGGTGAACATCCCTGGCAAAAACTTCAAACTCTACCTTCCTATAATTTGCTAATGTTTTAGGCTATTGGATTGTAGGCTATAGAAAGGTCATTTGCATTTTACCAATTTTAATGTCAAAAGCTGAGATCAACCTCTTCTGATTGCTAGGAGTTTGTTTGAAGTGTTGGGCATAAGTTTTAGCCTTCAATGCCTCATTCCTCAACTTGATTTATTTTTTCTTCTCTTTTATATCTTTCTCTTTCTCCACTGGTTTGCTGGATGAAGAGACTTCAATACTAAGTTGTTTTTCAATAATATGAGCATTTGGGATTGAAGGTTGATGAGTTTCCTCTCAAACTGCTGGAGCTATATTCCTTTTAACCATTGTGTTAGTATCAATGATTTCAACTCTCTCAATGGTCTCTTCTTTCTCATTTACATGATTAAGTTGTTGATCTAGATTGTCATTGATATCAATATGGCAATATTCTAGATACGAAATAATGATATGAAGCCAAGGAGAAGAAGAGCAGATCTGTGAAGAAAATAGAACAAGAAGCCAAGGAGCGAAGCCACAAGAAAGCCAAGAAGCGAAGCCAAGCCATGAGTAAGAATCTGTTACAAACTATTCTTATTAATAAATCCCATGATATATTGGAGGAGCCAACATATCAAAGGAGTTAACATCGGAGTAGCCATATTAGGAGCATCGCATGTAATATATGCCCAAGAAGTCCCACAAGGAGGAAGAATTTATCAGAAGGAGCAAAGAGGAACACACAGCGATTAAAGAGCCAACATGAACAACTACTATCAGAAGAGCGGGGGTAGGAAAGTATGGCTGAAGTCCTACACTCAATCCTAGCCATTGATCTCATAAGTCAACCCTAGATCACGGTCCACTGTGGGGGTTATGGCCTGTTTATAATCCTTGTGCTAGTCGAAGTCCTGCAAGCCGTCGAATGAGATAACATAGCGGACCCGATGGTTCCATTATAATACACCTTATAGAAATATCGCATCTACCATACAACAAGTGTTTAAAGCCTTGTCAAGTTAAAACTACAATTGCGATATTATTGTGGACTTGTTACACCATTACAACATGATTTAAAGTTATATCGCATCCACATTAGAAGTCATGTATTAAAAAGGAATGCCACTTGAAATCTACGATTGCGATATATATATATATATATATATATAATAAATATAATATATATAATATATATATATAAATATAAATATGATCACACTGTAATACAACATTGCATCCACCACATCACAAGTTTTTAAAGCTATTGTCACATTAAAACCCCAATTGCGATATAAGTATGCGGACCCACTGCACCATTATATTACATCCTAAATCAATATCACATCTATCGTATATCGCAAGTCTTGAAGAGATGTAATAATGGAAAACTGCCGATTGCGATAAGATTATGGACCTGATGGGTATATCAACTACTGCTTAAGATCGCATCGCATCCACTCCATCGACAGTAGTGGAATCACTATGTTATGTGCGAACCTCCGAAAAACTGCGATTGCAATTAAGGTGATGATGTGGGTGGTGGGACCACCAATTATATGTTTTGTTTTTAACCATGTTTATATATGAAGATTGATGATGTTGATATCGGAGGACAGAGTATGTTATGGGCATGACTTGTAAAAGACCTCCGAAAGCTACGATTGCGATTAAAGGAATGACGCAGAATGTGGATCTCTAATATGGTTTTTAATATGCAACACTTTTGTAATTCAGCTTCTCTTCCGAATGAACACGCCCTTTGAGTATTGGTGAATTTGAAGAGACAAAGGAAGCTGAAGAGTGAGCGCAGAGGAAGCCAAAAGATCAAGCGAGAAAAAAGGAAGCCAAAGGTCAAGCATATAAGGCATATCTAAAAAAGAACAACGAAAGTTTATTTGTTGGTGAAACTGTAAGAAACAGAGGAAGCTGAAGGTCTGGCAGACGTGGAAGAAGTAGAAGGACAGAAGTAAGTCATAGGTCCAGCAGGGTTGGGAGCAAATAATTACTACCAAATAGATCTAGAAAATGTATAGTAGAGGGTTGGAGCCCTTGGGGTTGGTGCCTCAGAATTGGAAGGATTGGTGTCCTGGGAGTTGGTGCTCCTAAATCCAAGGTTGGTGCCTTGACAAGACAGGGTTGGTGCTCTGGAGGTTGGAGCCTCACAAAAAGTCCAAGTTGGTGCTTGGAAACTGGTTGAAGCTATATATAAATTGTACTTAATTTATTGAAAATATTATATTAATAAAATCATTCATTCATGTTTTTTATTTTTGTGTTCTAAATATAAATGATTTAACTGAAAAATCAACAACTGAAAATAAATACTGATTCACCCCCCTCTTAGCATTTCCAACAATTGGTATCAGAGCGGGCTTCTTCGTATCAGCCTAATAGCTTGAAGAAGGATTCTTAGTCATGATAAGAAATCAAGAAGTGTCAAGAAGACCTCCTTTGTTCGATGCACAAATTTCAGTTTTTGGAAAAAGAGAATGTCCTACTACTTAATGTCCCTTGGACCAAAGTTTGGCATTCGGTTTTAAATGAGTACACAGCTCCTTCCAGTCTTCCAATAGATCAAGACAAAAGGAAAGCCTATATTGCAAATGCAAAAGCCTTAAACTCCATCACTAATGGAATCATTGATTCTGAATTTACAAAAGTCATGAATTGTAACTCGGCCAAAGAAGTATGGGATAATCTAATTAGCTTATATGATGGGGACTCCAAATTCAAGAAGATTAAGCTTCAATCTCATGGAAGGTAGTTTGAAAGTTTAAAAATGGATGATGAAGAAGATATTACATCATACTTTCTTCGAGTAGCTGAAGTAGTCAACTCTCTTAAAGGATTGGAAGAAAACATTGAAGAAAGAACTATTATTCAAATGGTCTTAAGATCTCTCCCAAACAGATTTGACTCCAAAGTAAGTGCTATAGAATAAATGAAGGATCTAGATACTCTCAAGATGGATGAACTTCATGGAATCCTCATTGCCTATGAGATGAGAAAAGGATGCCCAAGCTCCAAATATGCAGCGTTCAAGCCTCAAAATCAAAAAGGGGGAAAGAATGGAATGCCAGTAGTGATGACCTCGATGTTGAATCTAAATTGGCGCAATTTGTATGAAGACTAAAGAAACAAACTAAGCTAAAAGGTAAGTACCCTCTTATTTGTTTCAAATGTAGAAAAATGGGTCATTATGCTGCAAAATGTCCTCATAAAAATGACAGTGATGGTGAGGAAAATTCTAAAAGGATGGTATTGGTGGGCTCCAGTATTGCAGCAATGATGCTGCAACTCCTAGGACTCCCTTCTTTACTTTTATCAACCTGGTTGTTCGTAACAAACTTGGAAGCGATGGTGCTATATGCACAAGTACTAGCTCTTGTCGCAGGCTGTCACTTGATCAGTTGGAATAAGTCCGCTAGGAGCTTTAGCCAACTTCTATGAGGTCTTAGAAGAAGCTTTTAACTGTGATGGATGAAATCTAACTCAAAGGAGGCTAGTCTACTTGCAGAAAGAAGTTGAAAGCTTAAAAGAAACGCAAACCCTAGCAAACCCTAGTTTTACCGACTAGCCCTACTGGTGCAAGAAAAGAGATGAAAGCAGTGGAACTGGATGCCATGGACTCTTGAAAAGGTAAAATACATGTGAATAAGCTACTTCTAAAGAGAAATATGAAAAAAACAACTTTTTGCATTTTTGAGTAATTTCGCAGAATTATTATGCATGTGCTTTGACTATTTTTTACTGTGCAGATGTTGATTGGAAAAAGGAAATGGAGTGGGAACTTGCAGGAGGTTTGGAAGGTGAGAAGAGGTCCTAAGGGGTCCCTAACACCCTGCCAGAGAGTTTCACAGTGTTCAGATCTCGAAAAACCGCTCACATCAACTTCTATAGGAAGTCTGCAGGGGTTCTACAGGAAGATCCGAAAGAGGATTTTGGAGGGTTGATGGTGGAAAAACAGTGTGAACATGGAAATGAAGGATAGATAAGGATGTTAAGGGGTCTGGGACTGGGTAAATGAGGCTAAGGAGTGATGAAGGTGGTTGGATTTGCTCAAGGATGTAAGGAGCAATGTTGCACAAGAATGTAGAAATTAGGGCAAAGTGGGAAAATGTGGCAAATGTAGTGAAGGAATATTGGATTAGGGGTTGGAGAAGGTTGTATGATGGATGAAGGGTAGGTAGGGAGGTATCACAGGTGTTCTGCACACTATTTTCAAAAACTGATTAAACAAAGACTAGGAAAACCAAAGATCTAGCTATTTTGACCTACTTTGACCTAAAAACTAGAAACATGATGAACATAAGTTTATTGGCAGAAAATAATGCAAGTTAACTATGGAAACTAAGCAAGAACAGATTATAAACATGCAAGTACAATTGGTATCAACTTTCCTAACTAAAAATCTAACACTAGCAATTGCATGAAGAGGCAAAAACAATGTTTTTGTGGCAGCAAGTATGCCTTGGTCTTAGCTCATGGTCCCAAGGAGGGAGAGATGAGATCAAGGATTTCTTGGTGGCCTTTTTACAAGTCTTTCCTTTACCAAACTATGAAATCAACTTGAAGCATGAAAAGCTATTTGAATCATAAAAAATGACCTAAGTAACAAAGCAAGATTTTAATCTAAATAGCAGAAATTATTCTATGAATTCAGCAAAAACACATAAAAGTACACAAAGGAGGTACTGGCACTTGGGTTGGGCCCAACCCCAAGAGATACAGCCTCCTAAAAAAGCTCAGATCTGGTAGAAGGTGAAATTTATCTCCATTACTCAAAAAATAATCATGTCACAAAACTGTTACAGTAAAAGCTCGAAATTGAGCTGAAAGGCAGAGCTGCACTCAAGTGCGGAAAATAACTGTTCAATGTCTAAAATACTAAAGCTCGAAGCCTACCTACTTATGCACTATGAGGAATCCTTAACTTTAGGGGCTTGGCTGCTCAAGGCTGCAGTTAATCAACCACTTCACAAAATCTGCTCAGCTGCCCCTTAGAATCATCTTTGGTGGGTTGTTGAACTCCGAGCTGATGGTGGAGAACTCGAGGAAGGGGTCATTTAGTGTTGGAGACACCCTTGCTATGAATCCTTAGCCTTGTTCCTTCATATTTGACTATTAACTGGCTCATAAATGCTTGACCTTGGTCCAAAAGATGTCCAAAAATCTGCAATAAACACATATTAGACTTTGTGGTCAAGTGACTATTCTCATTCATTCAATTAACATAAATATATTCAAAATCATGCACAAAACTATGAAGAATGGTGGATTAATCGATAATAATAGGAAAAATGAGCCCAATAAGTTACCCATTTTTGGGGCTCATCATCACCCCCCTGCTGAATGTGTTGCTCATCCTCTGAGCAACTAATCTAGCTCATCATCTTTGATTGCCTTGATTGCCTTTCTAACATCCCAAGCTTCTGAGGTGATTTCCTCTTCTTGGTCATGAAACCCTGCTTTTCTCTCTACCTCCTCCCACTGCCTGTGTTCTTCTTCTTCTTTGACCCCTTCTAGCAGTCCCAAAAGCAATGGAGGACTGAACTTTAGGCCAATCTAGCTATCCCATAGAATTTGCATTGACTGTTTGTAGAGAATCACTCTGGCCAAAGTCTCCAGCATCCTGGTTGGGGAGTAGTACTCCTTTATTTTTAGACTGTGGGACAAGGTGTTCCATCTCCTAGTGCAAACATATATGAAATAATCACCCAACAGTCTCTCCATGTCCTCAAAGTGCGCGATGGCCTGAGGTTGTCTTTCAATGTACCATGGGAGAACCCAAGGGTTGTTGGCCAGGTGCTGATGGACATACACTAAAGCTAAGGGATCTTATGGTTCTGCTCTGATCATGAGTGGCTCACTCAACTCCCTGTCCATAACTTCCCGAATTTTTGCTGTCCTCTTTTCCTCATGGTTTAACCAAGAGGCCATGGCCATTAGTTGCACATCTCCCAATGCTACATTGGGGTCCCATAGGTTCATGTTGGGAAGTGCCAAGCTGTGTAAATAGAATTCTGCTACCTTGGCCTTGTCTTCCACTGAGCTACTGTCACACAAATACATGAACTGATTATAGTTCTGGAATGGAATGGTGCCCCTTTGGGCCAGTGTGTTAATTTGAAATTGCAACCATTGATCCTTAAGATATAATGCATATGACTTTGCAGGTTGCCTACATTGTAAGGCTTCTACTGCCCAGCTGGCCATGCAAGCCATTTGGGCTTCCTTCTCTTACACCTCTTATTTCAAACCCTGTATTTATTCTGCTGCCTGTGACTCCTTTTCCTATAGTAGTTTTGTTAGCATCTCAATATCAGTTGGTATCTTTTCTTCTCTCTGTTGTTCCTCAATTGTCTCCCTGTCCATTGGAGGTCTTTCTTGCTGTTGCTGCTCTCCCATAATGGATGGCCTGTCTTCCTTATGACTTTCCTGCAGCTGTAACTACTTCCTTAGCAGCTCATTCTCTTTCTGTAATTTGGCTCTCTAACTGCTTTCCATGTGTCTTACCATGGCCAACACTTTCCGTGATTCCTTTAGATGTTCTTCTAGGTGGCCTATGTCTACAACACCATTGGATTTGGAAATCCTCATCCAAGTGTGAGTCCTAACCCTCTCTTGTTCCAATGCAAAGAAGAGGTGTACAACAAACTTCTGTGGGATAATATTCCCACCTTCTAACAGGTTGTAATATGAGCCCAAGCTAGGCTGAGGTCTCAGCTCCAGTATTTCTTCAGTCGTTTCTTCCCCCTGTGGTTGTTTGGCTACCTTCTCCTCCAATTCCTTGGTTTCTTTTAACTTCACCAGAGTTTCCTATAGAGTCATTTCAACTTCCTGTAGAGCTGTTTTTGAGTCCATCATCCTAATTCTATCCCTCCAGGTGGAGGTTTTTGGGCTTCCTCTTTCATAGGTGATGGATATTTTTGAAGGAGACTCTTCTTTTGGTTTAGTGGTTGTGTCCTCAATGACAATTGGTTCTTTTGATTATGGTTGGGGTTTTCCCATTTTGATCCATGTGATCCTCTTGGATTTGAAGTACATTGAGGTTTGCCTCTTTCTCTTTCCTTTTCATTTTGTAGGTGTGCTTAATCCAACAAGCACAACTGCTGCCTCCCTTGCCAACGTTTCTGGGGATTTCTCTTTCTGCTGGTATTTTTCTTCGTTTCCTGTAGAAATATTTGTGTCCACTTTTTCTGCCTGTGTGACTGATATGTTAGGGTGCGCCTTTTCCTTTTCTTTCTGGGTGCCTGCCTTAGTTGTGGCAGCCATCATTTGGGCCTGTTCGGCCTTTTCCTTTCTACTTTGTATCCTCTTTTCCCTTACTATCCTTGCTGTCATTTCTCCCTTTGCTTTAGGCTCAGCAATCTGGCTAATTTCTTTCTATTCTTCCTATTCTTCTTCTATTCTGCCTTCTACTTGGATGCCCTGTGTGCTCTCATCATTGTTTTTCTCCATTTCCTTAGTTTGCTCCCCCTCCTCACTGTTGGATGGAGTGATGTTTTCAACCAAAGTCCTAATGTTATCATTTTTGGATATGTTTCTGAAGATTTCCCAAGATATGGTGATAGTGTAGGTATGTAAAGCATCTTCCACCAATAGTTTGATGAGCCCATGGTGGGCCAACTGGTCTGGGATCGTTTCATTTAGCTTTGTACCACATTCAATTAGGGACTGGAGAAGGAAATATAGGATTCTTAGTTTCTTGTCTGAATGCAAGTCAATTCCATGCCTTAATTCACATACCAACCTAAAATGGTATCCATAGATGATTCTAAACCTCCCCTCACATGTGATGTACTTCATAATTTGATAACTAACTTCACTCCAGAGGGGGGGTAGACTTGTCCTTCTAACTCCATTTTTGTCCTCTACAGGATGCTCCTCGGGCAGAAAAAATGTTTTCTTAGCAATCTAGCCCAATGACCTCTCTTCCTTAGTCCAAGTGAGCCCCAATTATAGACTAGTAACTCTACTACTGAGCTCATGGGTGAGTTCTAGGGTCAAACCCCTAAAACTAACTGTGGCATGTGTCCTTGAATGTGGTCTTAGGGATATCAAAAACTCTTCGGTTATCTCTTCATCATGACCCTGAATTTTGTCAAAGAAGGATATCCAATTTGCTCGAGTGAAAAGGTCCACCACCTCAGGGTGCTCGTACAACTTGTTGGAGTCTGAGGGTTCTTTCCTTATAAATCCCCCTGACATGGTGTTGAGTGTTCTTCTTATGTATTAATTAGAAAAGAAAATGCCCAGGGAAACAACAGTCAATCACTGAAATAGAGGATAGCTGAATTTGGTGTCTTCTGAACCCAGGGAGGAGTTTCTCTTGTGTTCCTCACAATACCAGTTAGTAATAATTCCCTTGTTTTTGTCACCCAGAATTCGACTGTCGGTTTATTGAAAGGAGAAGTTGTTTTTGTAGAACAGAGCATAAGGGCACAAATTCTCTTCTCAACACATAGATAGATATGTAAATTCAATTTTTCATGCACATAGGGTGGCCTCTACTGTAGCATATATCTTCTTTACAAGAGAATTTTAAAAATGATGAGGAGATTTCAAAGTGCAGAGAAAGAACTTAGGCAAATACAGTGAAATATGCAGGCAATATTTCATGGTTTGTTGAATACATAGGTAGACTTTTATTTTTCAAACTAATGTCATTCAATTCACCACCCTACACCAACAAATTATGCACAGAGAAGTTCTCTCGGGCCTACCTTGTTTGGATCTTGAAGTTCAACGAAAACTCTAGGTTCCCTCCTACGAGGGGTTCTCTAACATTCCTATAGAACCCTTCCTGTAGAAGGCTCCTGGTTCCTGTAGAATGGAATTACACTTCTACTAGAGCTTGATAAGTGACAGCTTTTTGAAAATAGGCCAAAAACCTGGTGGAGGATGATTGGTTAACTGTTTTTGGAAGCGGTGGATACGTACTCCAGTCGAGAACGTCCTGAGTGCAGAATGAACAGAGGGTGGTGCATGTCTTAATTGAGCGTCTTTTATTTGCGGCGTGATTCGTGGTGTAGGGGTGAAGTGGTCGGACCAGACCGTTGATCCGATGTCACAACCATAATGTTTCTACGTGTTTCTGACCACCATCACCTCTTCTCTACCATTACCGCCACCACCACTACCAGTCCCAATGATTTCTCTCTAAATGGCCACTCCACACATGTTGGCTGCACTTCTAATCGGTAATTTTGAATGTAACGGGGCTCGTTTGGATCTCACGAGGATATGCAACTGGACAAGGGTGGCCAGTTGACTGCCCACTGATTTCACCCAATCCCGACCATTCCCATAGTCATGCAGCTTTTAAAATATGATTTATGCAATAGAAGAATGAGTTTAGGAACTTACCTATGTGGTTGCGGCCATGTTATGCAAATTTCAGGTTCTGGAATCCCATTTCTTCGTTTGATGTTGCTGCATGCATACTTCATGCTTGGCCTCTGCTACTGCTGATGTTCTTATGTTCAAGAAGAGATTCATGCATGTCTCTTCTGCCATAGTTTGTTGTCCCTATCTCTGGAGTATGTCTTTTGGCGGGATCAACTACTAGAGGATTCTTGTAGGATGTCCTATGGTTGCTTCTCCTCCTGGAATGCAAGCTAGAATGAGCAGGGCTATACTGCGGACGAGGGTCTCGGTGGATGAGGAATCTAGATGGAGGGTAATAGGTATGTTGAGTAAAAATGCTGCTTGATTTTTCATTAAGGAGATTTTGCTGGAAGTATGGAAAAAATAGGATTCCTGTGTGTGACTATGCATGAACATAAAAAAAATGAGTGAAATGGAGGTGTACAGAGATGGGAAAAGGTGACATGTGGTGATGGATGGAAACAAGGATGTTTACAAGCCTCATGGATAGGTTCCCAACATTTAGGTCCTCTTCGAAGATTGATTCTGGCTTGTTTGCAGGTTCTACAGGAACTTCTTGTAGAAGACACAGAGCTTCCTGTAGAAGACACAAAACTTCCTGTAGAAGGTGAAATCCTAGTCCGAATGAGACCAAATCTTAAGAAAGGGTAGTGGTCATGGAGGAATGGATGGTGAGGGATGCTGGCATCCTGGTGTTGACCTCTGTCCTTGTCTTGTGTGATCCTCCTAACCTGCAATGTCCTTCCTGCAACCTGCAATTATTCAATAGAAATTAGGTTTCTCTTTTCCTCTTCTATTTTCCTTTTTTTTTTTATTTTTTTATTTTTTTTTGAGACAGCTAGGGTACCTCTAGGAGGTTTTCACCCTCACTATCTATCTTGGGCACCTCCAGGAGGTTTTCACCCAAGGATCTTTTATTTATTTTTTAAATTTTTTTAATCTTTTTTTTTTCTATATATATTTTCCAAGGTGTTGGTGGAGTGGAGGCAGGGGCCTGCTCCACTACCAATACTGATTTATCTAGAGTTTCAATGAACTCCTGCTTAAAAAGGTTCTTCCTGTATATTTTCAATCGATGCCCATTGACGAGCATGGGGATGGCTTCTTCATCAATGGTCTTGATAAGGACTGAACCATTGTCGTTGCATCTCTCCACTGTATATGGTCCCAGCCATCTTGTCCTCAGCTTCCCTTTGAAATCCTTATATCCTGAATCATATAACAATGCCCAATCTCCTAGCTAAAATTGTTTTTCTTAAAGGTACCAACCATGCCATATCTTCCTCTGAAGTCGAACCACCTCTGAGTGGAGAAGGGTGTGCATTCTCTGTTCATCTAGTCCATTCAATTGAAGCAATCTTTCCTGTTGTGCATGGCTGAGATCTAGGTCCAACTGAGCTCCCAACCTCAAGGTGTTATATTTAAATTCTATGAACATCAAAGCCTTCTTCCCGTAGACAAGCTCATATGGTGTGAAACCCGTTGTAGTTTTCCAAGTAGTTTTGTAGGCCCAGGTGGCCTCAACCAAGCAGTCTGCCCAATCTTTTCTGCTGCTACTCACCACTTTAGTCAAAATATCCTCCAAAGCTTTGTTAGTGACTTCCACCTACCCATTTTCTTTTGGATGATAAGGGGTGGAAGTTATGTGCTTGATCCTGTGATGAGCGAGCAGGTCTTCAATCAGGTTAGAAGTAAACTAACTTCCTTGATCTGTGACTAACTCTCTTGGGTAACCAAACTTGTAGAAGATATTATCCCTCAAAAACTATACCACCTTTTCTTCTATTGCTACATTGATTGCCTTTATTTCTACCCACTTTGTCAAGTAGTCCGTGCACACAATGAGTAAGACTTTTGGTTTGAAGGAGGGTTGATATGACCCACAAAGTCCATGCCCCACTTCTCGAATGGCTCGAAAGTCACTTGGGGTTGGCGGGGCATCTCATCCCGGGGAGTTGGCTTCCCCATCCTTTGACATCGGTCACATCGGCTGATGTATCTCCTAACATCTTGATGAAGAGTGGGCCAATAGTAGCCTGCCTGTAGAATTTTGAAGGTGGATATTTTTGCTGTAAAGTGGCCCCCACAGTGCCCATCTTGACAAGTGAGGAGGATGTCAAAAACTTCCTCCTCTCTGGCGCAACGCCTAAAAATATGATCTAGGCCAAGTTTAAATAGGTTACCCCCAATCCATGTGAATGGGGCACTTTTCCTCACGTTCTTGCTCTTCCCTTTTGAGGATAGGTGTGGCGGGAACTATGCCTAAATCAAGTAATTTGCTATATCAGCAAACCATGGATAGAGTATTGAGATAGCAAACAGGTGTTCATCTGTTATTTGATCATCTACCAACCCTTCTTCACCTGCAGACAAATCTAGTCTAGACAGAAAATCAGCAACAACATTTTTCTTACCTGGCTTATCAATAATGGTCAAATCAAATTGCTGCAATAAAAGTAACCATCTAATGATATGAGCATTTACATCAGGTTTATTCATTAAATATCTAATTACGGAATGATCAGTGTGTACGAATGTCTGATAACCAGTGATGTAGTGTCTGAACTTGTTTAGGGAATGGTCTACAACTAAGAGCTCTTTGTCGGTTACGGTATAGTTTAGTTTTGCCTTGGATAGGTTTTTGCTAACAAAATATATGCCATATGGTAGCTTCTCTTCAACATGTCCTAAGGTTGCTCCTATGGCTTTGTTTGGGGCATCTGTGTGAATGTGGAAAGGTAGGGACCAATTTGGACCTCTCAAGATTGGGGCAGTTACCAACTTACTTTTTAACGCATCCAGAGCCTCTTGACTGTTAGAAAATTATATATTACGGAGCAATGGAACACATAAAATATAGCAGAAATATAAACACAGAAAACGCACAAAACAACAGAGACACAGATATACGTGGTTCACCCAGTTTGGGCTACGTCCACCTCGAACAGCCAGTCCTTCCTTTCTATTATCCAGCAAAATGAAGAGACACAACCTACAACAAAGCCGTTGTAATATCCTCTGTTTTCTCTCACAGTCTCACCTCTCTGTTTCCCACTCACACACATAATACACTTCTATCACCGCCTCAAAATACAATGCCCTCATACAAAAATAGGGGTTTCCTTCTAGGGCCCCCGCCGGGGGGCCGCTGGCCCCCGGACCCCCCAGCTGGGGGGGATGGGCCCCCCTGGACCCCCGC
>APFE030578150.1:3403-19621 GCA_000404065.3 Pinus taeda
GTTGATGTGATTGGTTCTTGTGCATGTATTTTTGCTCTGTGTAATTATGTGATAACTGCAGTAGAATTTATTTTAATGTTTGCTAAAGGGATTTCGTAAATAACTTATTGTGAAGAATAAGTAGGTGCAATAATCAGTTGCTGCAGTAGAATTTTGGGTTATAAATTTTCACAAGCGACACTTCCGAGAGAGGTGTAGTTCATACTACATGGATTGTTGCAGTGGTGAGCACCAAGAGTTGGGCAAGTGTTGCGAGTAGTGATGATGATGATGAGTTACTTCCTAGTCTTGGAAGTACCTCCCTTGCTAAGGGGGAGTGTTGATTTTTGAGTAGCTTCGGAGGTACTCCAAGCCCTAGGGTTCAGGGTTTGGAGGTTGGCGCACCACAAAGTCATTTGTGGGCTTGGAACCCAAGGTTGGGGTTTTTCACCCATCGATGTTTGGGCCAAAATGATGGAGCATTTTGGACATGTGATGGATGGATATGATAGAGGACGGCGAGGAGAATCCAACACTTCGAGAATCGTTGAATTCCGAGATGTCCTTGATGAGTTATGAATTTTTGAAGTTGACAAATGGATTTTTGGCACATAAGTCATGTAGGCTTGGTGTGTGTTGAAATTTGGTACCGGAGGATAGGTGGTTCCCTTAGGCTTTGATCTTTGGCCTAGGGAAAAGTGTCCAAAAGATTTTAATTTTTCTCCTAAAGTGACTTTATAATTTTTTATAAAGTTAAAATCTAACTTAAAAGTGACTTTAAGTGATAAAGTTACTAAAGTCTAATTTAAAGTGACTTTAATAAAGTTAATGTAAAATTAGAAAGGAAAAGTGACTTTGGAAATAAATGACTAAGTGGGTCTTTATTAAAGTGGGGTGAATTAAAAAATCGAAAGTGAGATTTAAATGTGCATTTAATCTCAGCCATTGATCTAAATCTATCTCAGCCATTGGATTTAGGATCACCCAAAAGTCATTTAGGATTGGGTTAAAGGAGGAAAAGGAGAAAAAGACCATTCATTCTTTCATGAGCAGATTGGGAGAAGGAGAGCAAGAGAGCAAGGGAGATTTTTCGACAGGAAGGAGAAAGAGGCAGCAGTTTGGCACACATACCAGGCAGCTCTTCAGCAAATCAGAACAGCAGAAAGAACAAGCATACAGCTGAAAGAACCAGCAATAAAAGGCAGATTTTTGCTGAGCAAACAGTAAAAGGCAGATTTGTTTTTGCATAGAAATCGAGGCAGCTGATTTTCTGCACAAAAATCGGGGTCCGCACAGCCTGTCCATACCGTCCGTACAGTTGCCGTGCAGCATTGTGTTGTTGTTTGGAAATTTCCAGTGGGCTGTGAGACTCAGAAATCGAGATAAGTTGGAAATTTGTTTGTTGATTTTTGCTGATTTTCGCTCAAATTTCTTACTGTAAAAAGGCATTTTCCAGAAATAAAGAAGAGCTCTCAAACTGGTTTTCCCCAAGAGTTGTAGGGGGTTTTTCCAGGGTCACGTTGACCAAAAATATCAGTGTTTTAATGTGTTTTAATGGTTGTTTATTACTGCTGATTTTTATTTCTGCAATTTCCAGCATTCTCTAAATTTTCCAGAATTTGTGTTTTCAACAAATTTATTTTTTCTAGCTTGTTGAATGTATGTTTATGGGAAAGGGCATTTAACTACATGGGAGAAATAAGGAGAAACTGAAAACCGGGGTGGGAAAACAAATTTTTTTACAGAAAAACGGGGGAGCACAATAGGTACGCAAGGACGTAGGAAGCAAGTGGAGTGGACGGTTGGTGTGTGTGAGAAGCGGAGCATGTGAGGTGAGGGAACACAGTGAGGCTCTAATACCAATGGAACAGTTAAACTTGTATGCAAGAACAAATCTGTGTGTGTAGACTTGTATTTATAGTAAGCATTAAATGTATTATTGATAAAAATTAAGTGGTGGTTACAATTCTTTGTGGTAGTGTGCCTATATAGGCATTGACTGGCCACGAAGATAGAAGGTCACATCTTCTGACTCATGTCTCTTCACAATTAATGGAACATTAATTAATTTATTATTATTAATATTTGTTATTTGAATATTTATTTATTAATTGATGTTTATGAATATTTTTATTCATGACACTCTTTTTGTTAATGTGGGCAAGTAGTGTAGAACTTTTCTTTGCTTCTTCAAGATAAGAAGATGAGATAAATCATTAATATCCACAAATGACCAAGTAATAGATCAATGATACTGGAGAATTGTTAATTTATGAGTTAACATGTTCTTTGCATAGGTCAGTTACTTCATTTATCCATTAGCCCATTATTAATTCCATTAATCCATTAGCAATCACATTAACCATTATCATATGGCAGTAACTAATGAAAGAACATCAAACATAAATATAAAATACAAGCCAAGACAAGAACACCAAATTTGGTGGATGTTAGGGAAAAACCCCAAGATGGAGAAAACCCTTTGATCAATTCTTCTTATTATTATATCAAATGTTCAGGAGAGAGAGAGAGAGAGAGAGAGAGAGTACAAAAGTCAATATTGACTTGCTGATTCAAAGTCAAAACAACTTTGTCAAATCTGCAGTCAACAACCTTCAAATTCTACCCTAACCAAAAAGTTAATGATGGTCAACGCAGCAACAAACAGTCCTCTATGGAGCTCGGTCAAACGAAGTCAAACTTGGCCTTTTGAAGTGGTCAAATTCAGCCCAAAATAGTCATGAAAACAACAGCCAAATCTGGTCAAACTCTGTGGTCAACCCTGTAGTCAACCCTAGATCGGTTTGTGGTCAAAGTCAACAAAATGCCTTGGTTCCTGGGCCAATAGATGTGGCCTGCCAAATATGAAAATTCTGGTACAAAAACCACAATCTGAAGAGGTCAAACCACCCTTGGTCAATGTTGGTCAAACTTGCAACAGTCTTTGAAATTTCGCCCCTGTAATTCGTCCTTTTGTTGCCACATGTGTGAGGAAAAGAGATGCCCAATAAGTTGTACGAACCAATCAAATGAGGAGAGAGAAGGATGTGTGAGTGAGTGAGGTGCCAAATGAGGTTGGAGGTGTCCCTTATTTATACAAATCGATGAGGGTGAAGTGACATGTCCCTTGGGCTTTATGAACGTACATGAAGATGTGGTCAACCTTGACAATTTGCACATGTGTGGGCATAAATTCAGAAGCACATTTCTGTTTATCCAAATTTGATGATTTTTAGCTCAATTTTTGTTCTCTCGAGAAGAGGAATTCAATGCAATCATCATCTCCATCAAATGAGCCATTGAAAGTGGAATTTGGCCCTAGTTGCTAGTTTTAACACTCCCTCTCAACTAGGGAGAATTCCACCAGCCAATCCATCCATCATCATGCCACCCTGTCATTATTAAGTGTTGATTTTCTGCGACCCTAGTGTCTAGGATAGAATCATAGATCACTGACGCTACAAAACCGAGAATATCAACAAAGCTGCTTTGCATAACAAAATATAAACAACAATAAATCTACTAGTGCAAAAAATATACACAACTTTTTACAATTTTATACAAATATGTACAACAACCCAATCTTCGTTATATTAAACCGACTGAATAATACAATAATCTAGGGCTTCTGTACCAGGGATAATGGACCTCAGTTATCCACAAGTACAAGGATACAAATACGAGATAATATGACGGTCTAGCTAGTGTAGTGCACCTTACAGTCACATTGTCATATCTTGTAACCTGTTGGTCCTTCTGCTCCCAATCTGCTCACTAGCTTCCCCTTAGTCCATAAAGGCACAACACATAGAGATTCCAAGAGGGATGCCTGCTATCACTGCTACAAGTCACATATGCTACAATGAACTTTGGATCATCAATTTGCTCCTCTAAGATGGCCAATACCGGAGCTACAATCTGCCTTTCCTAGTGGTCACTTTAGTCCATCAAAGTGCCACATAGGCCATCAAATCTTTACCCAACACACAATTGTCAATGTCCTTCTTGTCCACCTATTCTAGGGCTACTTTGGACACTTTCTTGTTGCCCTCCACCTACCACTAAGTGCCCAATACAACTGTCAAAACTCACTATAGAATCTTCTTCCAGTTAGGGATTCTAACCACCTAAGTCAACCCTTCCACTTGGCTTCTACTGGCTGTAAAACAGATCATCCACTTAGAAAACACTGTCAACAAGAAGGGACTAATTATACCTCTTCTTGACCATAGGTTTTGTGCAATTTAAATCTAAGATGGTAGTCCTGGTTAAGGCTTTTACAACAACCCCAAACTTTGTTGTAAACTCTTGCGTTATGCTCCAAGACTGGCCCAAAACTTCGTTGTACCTTCCCTTGACTGCGGCCTAGCCAACTAAGGTGTTACACCTCTTGGCCTCCCCAAACAAGGGCTATATACTTGCTATCACTTCAGGAAGGTTTGCAACCCATACCTGTAACAATACATAGCTTCAAAATGCACCCACACTTCCCAGATCTCCTCTCAACCAACTCGGCATCCTCTCAAGTGAACTCGGCATACACCACAGAGGTAAAACAACCCTAAACATGCCCAAATGACTCCTTCTGACTCAATGTACTTGCCCCTTGACCTATGACCCAAAATAGAGAAGATCTCCTTAACTTGTTTACATTTGGATGAAGCCATTTGTCTCCAAAGTCATGTTCTATTTATACACAATAGAAGGGCTTCAATGATTTGCACAAAGAGGGCTTGCCAACTGTCATAAGGTCACTAGTGTTGAAGAATCTAGGGCAATGAGGTGTATTGTGATTCTTCTTGACTTTATAACAATTTGTGGATTCTTTTTACTTTTTCTTGTTAGCTTAATCTTCTTCTTCTTCTTCTTATTAATGCATGTGTGTGTACTTCATCAAACTGCTACCAAAAACATAAGAAGAAGAACACAAGATGTTGGCTCTCTGCCAGGGCCAAAACCTCTCTTCTCTTGAGAAGAAAACCCTTTAGTAAGTTTCTCTTATTGAATTTTCTTATTGTTCAGTGCCAAACCGTAGACCCTTGACTAGAATGTCCTCCAAGCACAAGTCAAGTCCTTCCTCCTTTCTGCACTTTGTTCCCTGACACTTCCTTCTTTGGGCACTTCACTTCCTAGCATTTAGTCCTCCTTCCAATTGTTGTTAGATCTTGTTGCACTTACTCTAGAAGAGATACCTTGATGAGACCCTTTCCTTATGATGATCCCCTCCTTTTGTTCACCAACAAATGAACTTGTATGATTGTAATTGGAGGACTGTTATGACAACAGAGACAACATCCTTACCTTCGCACGTGTGACTGTTTTCCTTGTGATGTTGATCTCTTCCTTCTTCGCTTGAGTGAGGGGCCTTATAGGCTTACTTAGATTTCCCAACCAATGAAGTTATGTGACTGTGATCTTACTGCTGATATGGCAGCAGATTGTCCATCTTCTCGCATATGTGACGTATTTACCCTAGAAAACAACCTCCAACCTTCGCTTATACTTTCTCTTGCTTCGCTGTACTAGAGGCTTCTCTTCTTTGCTTTCTCTTCACCTTAGATTCATCTTCCTTGCTCACTGATTTCAGAGGTAAGTTGGTGCATTATAGTGGAGTGGACAGCCTCTATATATAGAGCACTGTCCCTCCCTCTAGGCCAACTAGAAGGCCGACTTGAGGACTAGTAGGAGGCTGACATACTGTCTTACATTATATGGCTTCTTTGGTGGTGTTACATGCTTGAAGGAGCCTCTTTGATGGTGCCTTTGAATAGGAGGGGACTTGACTTTGCTTGGAGGTATTCGCTTGACACTTATACATTGTAACATACCCTTAAAGTCTTTAACATAATTCTTTTGACCTTTTGATTTACCTAATAGCACTTTAGCATGTGTTAGACCTACTTCAATGAGCAAGAAACTCATTGACATATATTATAAAAATAATATTTCTTTTTCTTGAATAAATACAAATATCAAAAGTACATTTATGAAGACTGAACCTAGCTACATTTCCTTCAACACTCCCTCTTAACTAGGGAGGTATTCATACAACATTACAAGTTGTTTGGCTATGTTTCGATCTTGAAGAATTCACATAGGAGAAACCAAATTTGCAATCCATCGGGTTTCCCTTAGCATCATATCCATCAGCATTGCAACAATGCAAGGCCTTGACTGACAGCTCCATCTCTTCATGAGATCATGAGCTACAATGCTGGTGAGACCAATGATTTATAGACACCTTCATCATTCTCTCAAGGTACATACCCACTCGAGTGTTCTTTGAGTATGACCTTCTAGGATTATTCTTATCTTGGGTTCCCAACCATCAAAGAATATTGGTTCTCTTGTCTACTGTTGTCTTGGATTCCCTACACATCCTCAAAGATTATCGAATGCTAGATGATTACCTAATCCTCCCATTCTTTCTTCCCAAGTGAAGACAAGAATGTTGTGTCTATCTTGTGTCTATATTTCCATTCATGGCCTTCATCTAGACTTACGATTGTTAGTCCGGGTCTAGTGCATGACCCAGGAGATGGAAAAACACAAATGTCACTCCTTTGCAATCAGGGGTGATCCAAAAATCCCTCTTGATTAGGGACTTGTCAAAGCTTCTTTTTAACTAGGGACTCTTTCATTCATCAACAAATTCTTCTTCGTGGGTCCTTCAACTGCTTGATCTCTTTCCTTTCTTTGATGTCATGAAGTCTTTGCTCGAACTTCTTCTAGGCAGGGCACCATCCATTGTTCACTTTCCTTCCTGGTTTGTCACGTCATTGCTTCCTTCGTGGAAAGTGGCTTTCTTGCCATACATCAGGTTTTCTTGTCATCTGGCTACTCATTTGTCATTTGTCCATGCTTCAGAATACTCTTTTCATGGATGCTTCGTTGTACTTGCTCGTTTACATGCTTCAACCTACTAGCCCATTATAGCTTCATCCTGATATTGCTTCAACATTGCTTTTTCTTTTGTTGGATGGCTTCTTCATCACGACATCTTTGTAGAGTAGAATCAGTTATCTGCATTTTTCATATGTCCAAGGCCTTCATAGGTGTCAAGGGTCCTTTCGTCCTTTGTTAGAGTTGTGTTGCCTTCTTTCGGGAGATATCTTCAAAGTATCTTATGAGATAATGATTCTCGGTGGTCATGGTGTTCTTCACATGCTTGATCTCTTTCTTCATTTGCCCCTTCTTAGATAGATGGGTCAACCATCTTATGCTTCTTGTGAGAACATTTCTTCATTGCTTGCTTCTTGGACTAGTCCACATTTCTTCTTGCTTCTTAGTCAACAATCTTATACTCCTTATGTGAGCATATTCTTTTGTTGAACTTCATTGCATTGTAGTACATGCCTTCGAGCATGTCCTTAGTGAAAGAGATTCTTTCATACTTGATCATGTTGTAGAACTATTCCCATGACTCAATAATATACAAATGATAACATGACTAAAATTTGATGCATACATACCTCATCTTGATTCTCCTTTGATCATCTTAGCTTCATTTGGTTGTCCTTGGTGTGGCCCTTCTTTCTTCATCTTAGCTTGCCTGCATATCATCCTTTTCTTGAATTCTATGAATGGGATTCCTAATGAGACATCGGCTTCTTATTAAATGAATCTTCTTTTGAAGATTCCATCATAGGATCTTGAAGACCCTTACCCCGGAAATGTTTCTTTCATTTTGATGATGGAGGTCTTCTAAGATTCTTATTCATGATCAATTTTCTTTCATAGTGGATGAGGTTCTATTCTCGGTATGCTCCTTCTACATGAATATCTTGAGCTATATCTACCATGCTCCTATATTCTAGAAGATATTTCTACCCATGCATTTTTATTCTCATTATAAATGCTACATCTTCATGAGTATCTAGTACTCTATGTACTTCATGCTTCTAGATTCTAGAAGATGTTTCTAGCCATGCAATTTTATTTTATTCCTACATGCTCCTATCCTACTCAAAACTTTGAAAGAAGACTTGCAGTAAAGAGTTTGACCTAGTCATAGTAGAGATCCGGAGGATCTTTCTTTTTTTCTTCTTCTTTCATCTCTTGAGTCATTTTAGCTTCTTCCCTCTTTCTTTTGTTGTTGTTGCCCTTTTTAAGCTTAGGACAATTCCTTTTGTAGTGTCCATATTCTCGGCATCCAAAACATTGGATTTTGGACATGTCTTTGTTGTTTGTTCTTCGTGGACCAAATTTGCCAAATTTTCTCTTTCTCTTGGCCATTGTGGCAAATGTTTGCTCCTTTGATCCCACATCTTCCTTTGCTTTAAGTCTGGTTTCCTCTGTCTTGCATTGAGACCACATTTCACTGAGTGTGGTTACTTCCTTCTTGGCATATTTATTAGATGTGAAGTTGCCCCAATCCTCAGGTAGATCATTGAGTAGTACAGTTGTCATCTCTTTGTTAGACATGACTTCTCGAAGCTCTTGAAGTTGATCTCTCATTTAAGAGATTTTCATGAAGTAGGGAGCTATTCCTTTGTTATCTTCATCTTGTACAATTCATTCCTTGGAGATATTACTTCTCCGGTTGTGGATATCGAGAATAGCTCTACCAACTTATCATAAATTTCTTTTGATGTTTCAAATTTAGAGACATGAGGAATGAGAGTCTTTGATTGATTCTATTAGAATCCTTTGTGCTCTTGTCTCATCCTTATTGTACTTAGCTAAGGTTTGAGTTTGTTCCTTAGCAGGGATAGTGATATTCCCTTTTATATGTTCTAGAAGTTTATTCTCCTTAAGAAGTAAATCAGTGCCTTTCTTCCATGCAAGAAGTTATTGGTATCTACTAATTTATTGCTTTTCTTGCAAAAGACATTGATGTATATTTAGAAGGGGGCATGTACTTGCTTGATAGATTTTGAGATGTAGTGGATTTGCTTTCTCCTTGAAGACTTGATGGCTTGCCTTCCTAGGATCTTGATGTTCTTCAAGTTGCCTTCTCCAAGTGGACTTGCTTGATGATGAGATTTGCTTGGTGACTTGTAGATGATGTAGGTCCTTCAATCTGCTCTTCATTGTAGGTGCCTTTATGCAAGGCTCTTCTTCTTGCTATGTAGTCTTACTTGGTGAACAATAGATGGCAAGCCTTCTTTTCCTTCAGTAGATTTGGCTTGATGCTTCAACCTTGTAGATGACTTCCCTTGATGTGTGTTCTTGAGTTGCCCTTTCCTTGATGTGTCACCTTAGCTTTAATACCATGTTGAAGAATCTAGGGCAATGAGGTGTATTGTGATTCTTCTTGACTTGATAACAATTTGTGGAGTCTTTTTACTTTTTCTTGTTAGCTTAATTTTTTTCTTCTTCTTATTAATGCATGTGTGTGTACTTCATCAAACTGCTACAAAAAACATAAGAAGAAGAACACAAAATGTTGGCTCTCTACCATGTCCAAAACCTCTCTTCTCTTGAGAAGAAAACCCTTTAGTAAGTTTATCTTATTGAAGCTTCTTATTGATCAATGCCAAACCCTAGAGCCTTGACTAGAATGTCCTCCAACCACAAGTCAAGTCCTTCCTCCTTTATGCACTTTGTTTCCTGACACGTCCTTCTTCCGGCACGTTTCCCGGCATTTAGTCCTCCTTCCAACAGTTGTTAGATCTTGTTGCAATTGCTCTAGAAGAGATACCTCAATGAGACCCTTTCCTTATGATGAACCCCTCCTTCTCTTCACCAACCAATGAACTTGTACAACTGTAATGGGAGGGCTGTTATGACAACAGAAACTGCATCCTTACCTTCGCACGTGTGACTGTTTTCCTTGTGATGTTGACCTCTTCCTTCTTCGCTTGAGTGATGGGCCTTATAGGCCTACTGAGATTGCCCAACCAACGAAGTTATGTGACTATGATCTTACTGTTGATATGGCCGCAGACTATCCTTCATGTTCTCGCACGTGTGACTGTGTTTACCCTAGAAAACAACCTCCAACCTTTGCTTATACTTTCCCTTGCTTCGCTGCACTAGAGACTTCTCTTCTTTGCTTTCTCTTCACCTTAGATTCGTCTTCCTTGCTCGCTGATTTCAGAGGTAAGTTGGTGCATTATAGTGCAGTGGACAACCTCTTTATATAGAGGACTATCCCTCCCTTTAGGCTGACTAGAAGGCTAAATTGAGGACTGTTTGGAGGTCGACATGCTGTCTTACTTTGGATGGCTTCTTTGGTGGTGTTACATGCTTGAAGGACCCTCTTTGATGGTGCCTTTGCATAGGAGGGAACTTGACTTTGCTTGGAGGTATTCGCTTGACGCTTATACAATGTAACATACCCTTAACGTCTTTAACATAATTCTTTTGACCTTTTGACTTATCTATAACACTTTAACATGTGCTAGACCTACTTTAATGAGTAAGAAATTCATTGACATATATTATAAAAATAATATTTATTTTTCTTGACTAAATACAAATATCAAAAATGCATTTATGAAGACCGAACCTAGTTACATTTCCTTCAACAACTAGAACATCAAGCTGACCTTAACTTTGTGTCACAAGCCCACACAATATCTTCAAAAACTCATATCTCCACTTAGACAACTCAGAATTCGATGATTCTTGATGCGTTGGATTCGTCTCATCATCCTCTATCATCTCCATCCATCACATGTCTATTGGGCCTCATGGATTCACACCCACAAGCTCAGGTGGAAAGCCCACACCTTGGGTTCCAAGCCCACAATGCCCTATTGTGGTGTTGCAACCTCCAAACCCCAAACCCAAGGGCTTGGAGTGCCTCCCAAGCTACCAAAAGTCAACATGAACCATCTCAACTTTGTTGAACACTAATGTAATCTGAAGAAGAACCAATCGAGAGTGAGCCACAGGACCTTGCCACTCTCCATTGACCGAAGTCAGTCCAAGGGTAGAACCCCAATCAAACTTGATCCTAGATCAAGTTGTTGAACACCATGCATCTTAGACATATGGAGTACGACAATACATGATGCGTCTATCTGTAGTGCTATGGTCCCTATCCACTTTTCCTAACTCATTGGCCAGATGAGAGGTACTTCCCATGAGTCTCGGACTACATGGGTAGGATGTATGTTGGGGAAACAACAGGGAAAGAATATATCACATCCTTCTCACAACCACATGTAGGGAAAGGATAAACCACATCCTATAGTTAGATGTCACAACCATCGTAGGGGAAGGATAAACCACATCCTATGTGCATGCAAATCACTGGGAGTAGGGAAAGATTGAACCACATCCTACATGCACGCCAATCAACAATCGTAGGAAGGATCCTACACATGGGGAAAGGAAGAGCCACGTCCCACTGACATGTCAACTATTGATCGTAGGGAATGATCATCCTACATGTGGGGAAATGATGAACCACGCCCCACCAACATGTCCACATGTGACAACTAACAAATGCATATATGCATCTCTCGCTGGGGTATCCACATGAGAAGGTGAACCACTCATCCTATGCATATATCATCAGCTATAGGGGAAGGCGAACCACTCACCCTATAATCATGGAGTATCATAGGGCAAGGTGAACCACTCACCTTGTACAGAACATACTTATAGGGGAAGGTGAACTACTCACCCTATGGTTGCACATAGCTCCAAGAAGTACCCTAGGCCCCTAGGAGCTGCCAGAGCTCAATGTTCAATTGATACCCTCCTAGTACGGTCTATCCACGACTCCCAACCACTGTTCTTAAAAACAGTCATTTCGAAACCGACTCGGCCTAGTTGGTCCGAGTTATTGGGCTACCGAGTTGACTCAACCTTTGAACCGGACTGGATGATCGGGTCGTTACCGAGCCGACCAAGTTGGTTAACGATTTGGCCGGCTCGGTAATAGAAGCTGGTCAAGTCACTTCAACACAATTTTTTTTTAAATTTACTTTTTGGGGACCCCAAAACCCAAAGTAATCTGCGTTTGGGTTCTTTGGGGTCCATTCGCCTCTCCTAAACCCTATAAAACCCACCCAACCCCTCTCATTTCCTCATAGCCATTTCATTGCATTTGAGTGAGAGTTTGTGAGGAGTTGTGGAGTTTGTTTTTGGAGCAGCAATGAGGAGCCTTGGGAAAGCATTGTAGCAGGTGTGAGGAGCTTCTTGGGCAGCCATTGGAGCATCATTGAGTAGTTGGTTTGTTGGAGCAACCTTGAGGAGGCAGTTTGTGCCTAGAGGTATTTTTTTAACTTGTAAAAATCTATTTTTGCTTATTTATTTGTTTGTGCAAATTTGGAAATTGAAAAGAGTGTTTTTAGTGAAAGAAATGAACATTGAAGCAATGCTATTTTTTTCGTTTTCATTTTCAGATTTTTTTTCTTTGATTTCCAAGTGAAAAAATGGCACCTAGAGTGAAAGGTGCTGCTTGGGCATATGTTGAAATGGTTGATAGTCAAATGCATTGTAAATTTTGCCATAAAAAAATTAAGGAAGGTCCTGGGGGCATTAATAGGCTGAAACGACACTTGGTAGGGATTAGAGGCCAAATTAGTCCATGTGAATCACTAGAAATTGGGGAGATTAGGAAGGATTTGTTAGCCAACTTTGAGAAGTTTAAAGAAGAAAAGGCCAGGCAAAAAGAATTAGAGGCTAAAATTGGGAGGAAGAGGAGTATACAAAAAATGGTGGCTACCAACCCCCATTTTGATTTTGAGGGTTCTTCTTCTATCCCTTGTACTGATGCATCCAACCCCTTTTGATATGTTCCTCATTCTTTGGAGTCTATTCAAGAAAAAGGTAAGGGTAAGATGAAAAGGAAGGGTGATATGAATATCAAAAGTTATTTCACTGTCACACGCTCCTCTCCATCAAATGCACATGGTCCTCAAGCTAGTAGAACTTTGCAGCACACTTTAGATGACCATTGGAAGAAAGAATTGAGGGAGACTGTTTGTGATTACATGTGTAGATGGTGGTATGATGTTGATATCTCCTTCAATGCTTCCCGTTCACCATATTATGAGCCTATGTTTGATGCCATACATGCTGCTGGAAAAGGCTTTAAAGACCCTATTATGCATGAGATAAGGGGGTATCGTTTACAAAAAGAAATTGCCTCCATTAATGAGTATTTCAAATATTTCAAGGACTCATGGGCAAGAATAGGATGTATCATCATGTCAGATGGATGAACTGATCAAAGGAATCATACCATCATAAACTTTTTTATCTTCTGCCCACAGGGAACCATGTTTCTAAAATCAGTGGATGCATCTGATAAGGTAAAAGATGGACAATTGTTGTTTCAGTTATTGGATGAGGTTGTTGAGGAGGTGAGGGTGGCTAATGTTGTTCAAGTCATCACAGATAATGGCTCTAACTATGTTCTTGCTGGTAAACTGTTAGAGGAAAAACACAAAACCATCTTTTGGACCCCATGTGCTGCCCATTGCATAGACCTCATGCTTGAGGATATTGGAAAATTAGATTGGGTCAAAAACAATGTAGATCATGCCAAAAGCATAACAAAATTTATCTACAATCATTCATGGATTTTGAGCCTTATGAGGAGACACATAGGGGGCAGAGATATTATTAGGCCTGCCATCACTAGATTTGCTACTCATTTTTTGACATTGCAATCTATGCTTTCACAACGTAGAAACTTGCAAAAGATATTTTCCAGTGATGAATGGAATCAAAACCAGTGGTCTCACATACAAGATGGCAGAGAATTGAAAAAGAAAGTTAATGAAGAAATATTTTGGAGAAAGGCAACAAAGATTGTGAAGGTTGTTGAGCCACTAGTTAAGGTGTTGCGGTTGGTGGATGGGGAAAGATTGGCTATGGGCTTCATTTGTGAGGCTATGGTTGAAGCAAAGGAGCAAATCAAGAGGGCATACAAGGATAAAGTGGCTAAGTATGGGCCCATTTGGGAAATCATTGACGAAAGATAGAACAATCAACTCCATCACCCTATACATGCAACTGAGTATTTTTTGAACCCACGATATCATTATAAAGCTTTGGCGACATGAGCTTTGAAGGGGGAGGTTAGAGATGGATTGATTGACTGCATTGATCGCATGATCCCATTGAAGTGTGATCAGCTGGAGATACACTGACAGGTCACAACCTTCAACAAAGCCACAGGTACCTTTGGGAAGAACCTAGCAAAGATTGCAAGGGAAGTAGACGAACCAGGTAAACAAAAATTTCAATTTTCAAATTCTTAATACTTATTTTGTTAAATCGTTTTAATTTGAAAGTTGGATATAATTTGTAATTTTGTTGAGCTAATTCATTACATTCTTATGTTTTTTGCAGCGCAATGTTGGGAGGCTTTTGGTAGCAATTGTCTTGAATCACAGAAGTTTGAATTCGTATTTTGAGTCAAACTTGCAGTGTTACTGGGTGTGAGCGCAATTAGTCTATCTTTGAGAGGATTCCTATGAAGAAGAGAAATTGTTTGGATCAAAAACGGTTAAATGATCTAGTCTATGTCCAATACAACCTCTGATGCAGACGCAACCAATTGCTGAACAAAAGACCTGATTCAGATCCCATTGTGTTGGAAGACATTTATCCAACATCAGATTGGGTAGTGGAGAGTCATCCAGTAGAGTTTGATTGTGACAAGGATCTTGATTATGATTTACAGACAGTGGCATCACTCAAACATAATGTTCAGTTGAATGCAGATCCACTTGTACTAGCCTCAGGGCCAGCCCCAAGTCCTCCAGTTGCAGGTGCTTCCTCTACTTAGCCACGACAGAAGCACATATCTTGTCTATTTCAGTTTGCAGCTGCTGCACAACCTGCTAGTGCTACCACTTCTACAGTTGTAGTTGGAGATGATGATAAAGAGGAGCCATGGGCTTCCCTGTCTGGCTTTGATCCAAAGGTTGAGCCAGATGATGTTGGCTCCTCTAGCAGTAGCCAGTAGTACTGGTCACAATTTACTTTTGTTGTAGAGGCCATTTCTAGCCTCCTTGGTTATGTGTTTTTGTTTTGATCTCTATATCATCATCATGTATGTATTGGACAATGCACTGGGTGCCATTTTGATATAATGGATATTCATGAGCCTACTTTGATCATATGTTGTCTTCTATCTATATTCTAATGTTGTGTGTTTGGAAACATGAATGATAATCTTTAAAATTATGCTTTTTATTAAAAAAAAATAACGTATTTTTTACAACGACCAAGTCATTGAAATTGAGCTGGCCGAGTCGATACCGAGTTGGAGTTGTAGTTTTAAAACATTGCTCCTAACCTATCTCTGAAGAAAGATTATCTTGACCTTAACAAGAGGCTATGTAAGGATGACAATAATCTGCTCATCCAACCAACAATGATGGAACTTGGTAGCTCTGTAATGTACCATATCAAGATAAAGTGGTACCAATATTTGGAGTTGTAGTGGACCGTGGATTCTCTAAAAAATGAATCCCACTCAAGAATATCGCAATATATAACGATGGTTACCAACATGTGCTCAAATGGCTCACGAAAGAGTGTGAAAATTCGGTTTACCCTACTGCAACAAATGATAATATTTCTCCTATTTGTTAAATTACTTAAACAAATTATTTGCAGTTTTCTATGGCAAATATATTGAAATACATACACTGCAACTTTCACAAATACGGCACTGCGGAAGAAATAAAAACACTAGAAGAATAGATGCACACACACAATAATACACTATTGTGTTTGGACTAATGTCCCCAAAAAAACCCAATATGGGAAAACTGGTGCAATATTTGAGGGTTTTAATTATTATGCTTTTACTTTCTTAGTACAAATCTTTAGATGCCTAAACTGGCAATTTGATAGAGAGAATAAACTAGCAAAGCGGTAGTGAGAAATATTCTCACACAGTCACTAGCGATTAGAATCTGATCCAGGCTCTAGATGGCTGGCCTTACGCTGCCTCTGCACAGTCACTGCGTCACGGCTCTAAGAGTTGCGTCACCCTTCTCGCTGATCATTTTGCTGACTGGAACTCGACTCTCTGGCTCTTCGGTCTCACACCTCGGCTTCTAGCACTAGATCTCGACTGCTCCCTGTTGACCACTACGTGTCAACTACCCATAGCAATACACCCCCTTTTCTTCGCAAAAGGGATAACACTTGATCGACGTGTCCGTGCCATTCCACAGTCATCGTTGACCTTATCATATTATGTTGTAAACCCAGTCTGCATGTGTGAATTGTAAATAATCTTAGCAGAGCTGAGTCATGTATGAAAATTGCCTAGGTGGACCTAATTTTCTAGTGATAATCTACGTTCCGGAAGGT
>APFE030578150.1:20874-46345 GCA_000404065.3 Pinus taeda
CTTAATAAAAAAAAATTGAAAATTCATTTTTTATGGTCCATTTTTCTATAGCTAAATGCACTTAAAATGTTTATTTACGAGTCGGCTATATGAAAGTGGTAGCTGGTCAGCATTTAAATTTTATGGTCATTTAAAGCATTTAATTTTTCTTGAAGTTTAATTACTGGATCATTTAAAGGGGTTGTGCATTTGTTGAAAATCTTACATCGCTTGGGTTATTTGATGATAAATGATTGTTTTACATGGTTTATATTTCTGCAATATTCAATAAATAATCATTTAATCACTAGCTCCTTAAGGCACTGGTCTATTAACTTAATAAAATCAATTTAGTGATTGTTTCCTCGTGCCTCCCAACCCAATTGGCCCTCAGTTGGTCATTCATTATCCCATGGGGTCTACCCCCCTTAGCTGCGGGAGACAAGCTTAAACGGAGAGATCGGGGATCAGGGTGACAACCCCCGGTCTGAGCGTTGTCGTGATAATCTATGCGACAACACTCCTAACAAAATTACGGACTCCCTGTAAAGAACTGTGTTGCCTCTACATAGTCACTGCATCACAACCTTTGGGAACTGCATCACCCTTCTTGTTGATTGTTTTGCTAACTGGAACTCAACTTTCTGGCTCGCCGGTCTCCCACCCTGGCTACCGACACTAGATCTCAGCCGCTCCCAACAAAATTACAGACTCCCTTTGAAGCACTGCACTGCCTCTACACGTGTTAAATTTGGCAACTAGGGCCAAAATTCACCTTGGACAGCTCATATGAGGTAGTTATTATTTTTATTGGATTCCTCTCTCTGAGAGGTGTAGGATTGGTCTAAAGAGCATCCCATTCTTACATGTACAAATGGAGTTATGAATTTATTTTGATTATGGACAAATTGTAAGGTCAACCAGCCATCAAATTAGCACCTTCAAGCCTTCAACCTTGCATATGAATACAAGGAGCCTCCTCCTCTTTTTGGCATCTCACACATTCATTCTTCTCTCTTTTTCATTGTTTGGGTATGGATCTTCACTCTCCACACGTGCAAAGAAGGGATTGTTCTTTTGCTGTCCCTGCGTTGATTGTGGTTTTGTGTGGGGTATTTATGTTTGGGCAGGCTGCAGTTATGGGCACGAAATTCGAGGCTATTTGACCTTTGTTTGATCAGCGTTGACTTTCATTGACGAGGTTTGACTAGATATTTTCGGACTATTTTTGGGCTGATTTGACTAGCTATTGGAGGCCGAGTTGATGGAATTTGACTGAGTTGCTTTAGAGGTCAAAATCTACCCTATTGACCAATGTTGACTTTCTGGTTAAGGCTTTCTATTTCTATTGTTTGATTGATCATGTTTCATTGAGATTGGGCAAGTGAATATTGTATATTGTACTCTCTGTTGAACTTTTGAAGAATTATAATAAGAACTTATCAAGGGTTCCCCACATTGGCATTTGTCCCTGGCTGGTGCCATATCTTGTGTCCTTTGTGAAAATTTCTAAATCTAACACATCAGAAACCCCTACTGCATTTTTTGGTTTACTATTTCGTACTAGTTCTTTCCATTAACAAGTTATTTAAATGCATAAATATCGAAGTAAACACAAATGTAACCTTCACAAATATACAGATCAACAATTGAAATAAACTGAGACAACACAAGGGACATTGTTATTTTTGGACAATCGTCCTTGGAAAAACCCAATGCGGAAATATCGGTGCAACATATAGAGGGTTTGTATTATTAAGCAAATTTTTGAATACAGCTAGGGTGCCAGAAATGGCTCACCCTTCAAAGAATATCCTTGGCAGCAATTCCTCTATCCGGAGATAGATATTCTGGCTAATCAGCAACTGGATGAAGAATCCCACAATGACTTTCGCTGTTCCTTGTGCTGGACAGCAAAAGCTGCTCCACGCACTCCTCTGTGACTGTTTCATCCTTTTCGGAACTGCGTCATCCTCTATGGCTCTGTGTCAGCGAATTAGCTCTCAGTTTGTCCCACAAAATTACCTCAGTACAACCTCTGAAGCTCTTTGCGTCCTCTGCGTCAGCCTCTACAGCATCTGCATCCTCTGCGCTGACCTGCTTAGCCTCTGTGTCAATCCTTGTTTCCTTTGCGTCAACCTTCCTAGGCTCTGCGCTACCTCTTCCGAGACTCTGCTGCCTCTCTGATATGTACCCTTCAGCGTCTTGCTGAATTGCCCTCACTCTAATTGATCACTCACTCAATTTCCTCAGCAAACCCTGCCCTAGAAAATTGAGTTCTTGATCTCTCTTCGTTTGTTTCCGACTGACCCTCAAGCCTCCTCTTATACTTTTCCTGTTGATGATTCAACGGTTGAGATTAAGTTCCTAATCAACGGCGAAGATTAGATCTGGCTTGATCCTCGTTATTTAGAACTTTCGTACCCATATTATATTAATACACATTAATATTTTAATTTTTCTAAGTTTACACTTATGAACTCTATTAAAAATATTAATTATTTTAATATCTCTTCATCCGTGTGGAATTTCTCCAAACGGTTTCTGGGCTTTGGAGATCTCATGTGCTTCTCCATGAGATTTCATGGCTAGAGCACATCTGATGCTACCAAAAATCAACACTTGGTTCAATGTGTCTCTCGGCATCTTTGAGAGTCTCCCTAAGCCATGAGGGTCTCCTTTTGGAGGAGGAGGGTTCATGAGAAGGAGGATCAATAGGATCCATAGGGTCATCAACATCAGACATCGTTTCGTCTTCTTTTGCATCTTGATTTCCGATGTCAGCTTCTTTGTCCTTCCTTGGGATAGGAATGTTGTTGATATTCCTATGGGCCATATCTTTCTCGAAGGTGACATCATGACTTAGCTCAACTTCCTTTTGACCAACCACATAAATTCTAAGTCATTTAGAATTTTCACTATAGCCCACAAAGATTCCTTTCTTCCCAGATGCACCCAATTTGCTTCTTTTCTCTTTCGGCACATGAAAATATACAGGGCTTCCAAAAATTCTAAAATGAGAGACATCGGGTTTCTTACCAGTGAACATTTCTTCAAGAGTCTTGGAGTCCAATGCTTGATGAGGGCATCGGTTTTGAACAAACACGATGGTATTTGCAGCTTCAGCCCATAGGAACTTTAGAAGGCCTTGATCATCAAGCATGGCACAAACTGCTTCTATAATAGAGTGATTCTTCCTTTTCGCCATGCCATTCTGCTCAAGAGTGTATGGCGTTGTAGACTCCCTCTTAATGGCAACTTCTCTGCATAAATCTTGGAATTCCTTAGATTCGTACTTGGTCCCATTATCAGTCCTCAATATCTTGATTTTCTTCTCGGATTGGTTTTCGATCAAGGCTTTGAAGTGTCTGAACCAGGTGAACACTTCATCCTTCTTCTTCAAGAAGTAGATCCAGGTCTTGCGAGAATAATCATCCGTAAAGGTGAGATAATATAAGTATCCTCCCAAAGAGTTTACGGGCATCATACCAGATATGTTGGAGTGGATCAATTGCAATATATCTGTGGTCTTTCTAATACCTGAGGGGAGTGGTCCCCTTGTAAGTTTTCCTTCAACGCATTCCAGACATACACCTTCTTGCTCTACTTTGAACTCACGCATACCTATCACCATCTGTGTCACATCGAGTAGGACCTTATAATGAAGATGCGCAAATCTCCGATGCCATGGTTCAGATTGTAGAGATGTGTCACAAGACATGCCCCCCAATGAACTTCCTCCAACTTGATACAAAGTGTCAACCTTGAACCCAAGAGTAAAAGCATCTTTAAAATTTCTTTTCCAAACACGTACCTTTCCATCGATGAATGCCACCTTGAATCCTTTGTCTTCCATGGCTGAAATGGACACTAGGTTCTTCTTGAGATCAGGTACATATAATATTTCTTGCAAATGAATAGTGTTACCTTGATTCAATTGAAGGGTAACATTCCCTACTCCCTTCACGGGATAGGTGGCATTGTCTCTAAGGATGATCTCCAAGTTTGTCTCCTTTTCTATCAGATTAGAGAGGGCTTCCTTGTATCCGATGAAGTGCCTTGAGGCACCACTATCAATCAGCGAGTTTCCCAAAGTGTCCAGAGGAGAGGCAGTGGAGAGGGCCGATATAAGATAGTACCCTTTTTTCTTATTGTTAACAACATTGGATTCTTCATACCTGGAGTTCCTTGATTTCTTGGAGGGTCGACCATATCTTTGATGTCCCGCATTCCTTTTTCCTTTGCCATTGTACCTGCCATTCCTTTGATCGTTGTTGTTGAAGTTGCTCGTGGAGTGATTGTGATCATCATTATGCGATGTGTCTCTTCTATTTGGACACTCCCTTGCCTAGTGGCCAAACATATTGCAAACAAAGCATCTTCCCTTCCATTTTTGAATCCCGATCTTCCTTGACTTTGTTTCTTTGAACCTGCATTGTTCTACCTCTTGGCATGAGCGGAGAATGCAGTGGGGTTGCTTCTATTATAAGGCATTTCTTGCTCCACCATTCTTGTTTCTTCTTGAATGCATCTCGACATCAATTCTTCGAAACTTGGAATTTGATCATTGTTCAGTATGGTGGTTCTAAATATATACCCTTAGGTGGGGTCCTCCAAGGGTGGTGAGAGTAAGTTCCCTATTAGGAATGACCTCTCCAATTGAGAGTAGATCATTCTTGATCTCACTAATCCTCAAGAAATAGGATTGAATGTCTCTCATCCTTGCCCTTCTTAATATCCTTCAACTTATTCTTGAGAAATTGAATTTGATTAGCATTACTAACCTTGAACATGCCGACCAACCTGTCGTAAATCTCCTTGGAGGTCTTCAATTCGGAGATATAGGCCACCAGGTCATTGTCAATGGGATCCCTGATAATCTTCTTCGCCTTGATTTCAGCCCTATTGTGCTTGGTCTTCGCAGCAACCGGTGCATTTGAAGAAGGCTCAGGGATTTTACCCTGCACATAATCCATCACTTCTTTTTCTTCCAAGGTCAAATCAAGAGACATCTTCCATCCATGATAGTTAGATTTATCATGGAGCTTGTCTTCAGCCGGGAAGTGGGATGAGGAACCCATTGAGCCTTTTGTCCTTGTCCAACTGTCTTTGGTGATTGCTCTTTCACTCTTGCTTGGGCGTTGTCTTCACCTCAGCTCTGATACCATGTTAATTTTAGGCAACAATGGTATTTTCTGTGCTTTAGAGCAATTTTACTTCAATTTCTTTATTAGCCCAATATCAATATCCAGATTAGCAATCACATCAACATGATAGTAAAATGCAAATAGAACATAAACAGAAACAGTAGAAGACAAGCCAAGACAAACCCCAATATGGGGAAACCCTTGATCAATTCTTCTTATATTCTTCAATAGTTCAGCAGAGAGAGAGAGAGATAGTACAATTTACAAATCCGATAATTTATGACAGCAGCAAAAGAGCCCTGTCATCGCATAGAATGTCTAGGCACGGTGACAACACTCAGATTGGGGGCTGTCACCCTGATCCCTGATCTCTCCGTTTAAGCCGTCTCCCTACAACAGGCTAAGGAGGGTAGACCCTATGGAAAAATGGAATGACGAAGAACTAGTTGGGAACCAACCAGTTCGGGAGACACAGCGAGGCGATCAAGTACTTGACTAAGATTCAGCAAGACTTAGGATTAAACTAGATTTTAAACGATTAATACCAGTGCCTTATGGAGTCAATGATCTTGCTAGGGAAATGAAGACCAAGTAATCGATTAGCAATTGTTGTTGAGGTGAATGACTATCTTATATGAAATGCAAATCCTAAAACTAAATGTGAGATGCAAGAATCTTGGTTGTTTTTAGGTAAATGCCTACTTAGATTGTGATTCCTTCAATCCTTTCTGTGTTGAGCTTGATTTCGTAGTAATTGGCAGAGAGAAGGTCAGGAGAAGCACACTGAGGTGTGATTAATGATACCTCTCCTGAACTTCTAACATACCCGGTGCCTTCGGCGCTGCAGAGAGTTGTGGCTCTGGTCACTATCCTAAGTATTATTAAAATAGGCTTCTCAAGAAAAGATGGATGGAGATCTATCTGTCTATCAACCAAGATTATGATTGGAAGTAAATTTTACCTATGCAGGGTTAACCTACATGCAAATGCACTAGAAGATGGGAAGAAGCTAGATTCAAGGATGGGGAAACACTTGCATTGCTAAAGCTCAAATGAGATGCTCGCTTTATTAGCTGAAGACTTAAAGGATAAACTCTTGAAGATATTACAATTAAAACACCAGCTTATTTCAAATCTTCTTGATACAATTTAGCTCAAAGAGAACAAAAACAACTTTGCAATTCGATATCAATGTCAATAAATGCTCAAAAGTATGCTTAGCTTACGAAATAGAGATATGCGATCTATTATAATTCCACAACAAGATTCTTTAACAATCGTTTGAAAATATTTGCAAAATGTCTAGCATGTAACAAGCATTAATTAATCCAAGCAATGATGATAGATAGATGCAAGATATTCAACAGATGCACAATGTTCTAGCAATTAAATTTGAAGAGATACAAATACTTCTTAAACAACCATGAAATTTAAACGCTAACCATTTTAGATCCTAGAACTGGAAGATTTATGCTTAAAGACCCAAATCTAGGAAAATTTACCACTCTCCAATAGTTAATCTTTAGATATAAAAATTTAAGCACATTGAACTGTAGAGAAATGAAAAATACTAATACCACAAAAGTTCACGATTTTATCCTTAGCACAAAAGACACCAAGAAGGAATTAAAAAATCGACAAATTTAGTTAGTCCTTTAGGAAATCTTTTTCTCAATATGCTAAGCAAGACTTAATGTGGTAAATGATAAATCATTTTTTTTTTATTTAAATGTGACCAAAACAAATCGAATTGACTTAATATTTTTTTAATTTTTTTTAATGGGCTGAAGGCCACATAAAAAATTAAAAAAATCTTTTAAGTATGAAAACTAATTTCGATCTATTTCCTAGCCACATAAAATAATTTTTCTAGGCTTTTTTAGGGTTTTTTAAATATTTTATATTTTTTAAGTTTTTTTTTTTGAATTAAAAATATCTAAAGCTAAATAAAAACAATAAAAAAAATCAAAATAAAACCAAAATCTAACCCCTTTTTATTTTTTATGTTTTTAGATTTATTTATTTTTAATCAAATCAAAATGACAATCAAAATCATAAACTAAACAATCCAAAAGAAAAAAAGAAAATCGAATTGGAATAAAATCAAAACAAATAACAAAAGAAATTAAGTTTAAAGCGCACTAGGCTAAATCGAAAAAAAGAAATCAAATTTAAACAAAATATGCATATGATAAACCTAACCAATACAATCAAATAATTAAAAAAAGGAAAAGTGTGAAGGTTTTCGAACGAGTTTTTGGAGATATGGATTTCGAGGGAGAGTAGATGCAGTGAAGGTTTGAGCTTTTTGTTTGATGTCTCTGCAGGTGAGATGGAGGTGAGAGTAGTGACGATGGAGGAGGGAGCTGCAACAGAGGATGCAAGTTATTGGGCAGTGACAAATGTGATTTGGAGGATGCAGGAAAAGGAAGGCGAGCGAGGAATGGCAAGGGAGAAATGACGGGCAACACGCGGGTGAAGGATTAGAAGGGTTGCGGATAGGTGTGTGGCTGCAGGAATGCATGTGGCGGATTAAGGGATGGAGCAGGTATGCAGCAGAGGGAAAGAGAATGCTGCTGCAAGGAGAGGGATGCTTGTGGCAGCATGCAGGTGAGGGGAGAATGTTGAGATTGCATTGAGGGAGTGGACGGAAAGGAAACTTGGGCCAGGGAAAAGGAGGGATGGGGCTGGACGGGATAGCAACAAAAAAATTTAAAATTTTTGTAGACTTAATAAAAATTTAAGAAACCCTTGGACTGCAAATAATGCCTTTGTAAAAGCTGGTTTTGAGGCTAGATCTTACCCTCCAGGGCTTAGGTCTAGCTTCAAAATCAAACTTCACCTTCAGATCTGCAACCTGCTCCTGAAACACAAACACCTAGAACCTAGATATAAATGAATCCTCAGAAAAAATTAAAAAATTACAAATCTATGCACAGGAATAGCAGATCTATCAGATTTGGCGAGTGTGAGTCCAACTCCGCTCGTAGATCTGATAATCTAAGGCTCTTAAAAGCTAGATTTATCAATTTAGCACAAAAAAATTTGAAATTTTGATTTTAAACAGAGGTACTTCGCCTAAAGCCCTTCATGCATCACCAATAAAATTTCTCATGATAAGCCTGGGATCAAATCAAGTTGGGCTCTTCAGCAAATACTAATTGGGAGTTGGCTGGTCCAACTGAAAACTCCCCCGAACGCTTGATGATCTAAAAATCAAAAAATTCCTGCACAACTCAATTTAACCATTAACGTCGAGCAAGAAAACGATAATAAAATTCAGATTTAATAGAGATACCTGCTATTATATTCAAAATTTAAATTACCATTTAAACTCCAGTGATTGAGCAAGATACGTGTGCTCAAATCACTCTTCAGAAAGCTATCATCAATGGCTAAAAGAAAATCTATGCATGAAAATAACACATGTTACAACATTTCCACAGAGAGTAACACCAGCAGAAATTAACCTCAAAGTCTTTCTTTATTGCTCATAAAAAGATTACTAGAGAGCTTTCACTTAGCACATGACTCCTAGATCGAATGATCTCAACTGACAAATGACCTCCTATTTAAAGATAAATCTTCCAACGGCTAGTTCGAGTGATCCTTGTCAAACAATCTCGACCAATGAGGACCAAAATTTCTTTTAATCTCATTCGTTGAAATTTTAAATTATTGAGGAAATTTCGAAATTTTCAATTAAATGCATTTTAATTAATTCAAAAATTAAAATTTTGAATTAATTTCCTCAAAATTTTGACTTTGACTTAACCCCAGGGACCAAAGGCTTAAAATTTAGCAAAATAATCACTTAACCTTAGTCCCTGGACCTCTTAAAATTCACTTTTTAAAGGACCCACGAATTTTGCCTTTGGAAAATTTAAATTTACCTAGTACCTATAATTAATTAAATTTCTGGCTTAGGATTTTAATTAATTTTGGCCAGAAAATTTAATTAATTAACCTATGAGGGGATAAATTATTTTTCCAGCCCTCAAGACACTTTACATCATTATTTTCATGTCTTTTACATCACAAAGGGGAAAATCCAACTGAAATAGACTCTCACAGACTACCCATTTCTGCGACACAAATATAATCCAACAGACTAAGCAATTTGTAATAAAATAACCTAACCAAATAGTTAGGATTATTCCCAAATCACTTTTACACAGACGTAATCCATAACACTAGGACTCGTCTAAGATCCTGGTGACAAAATTCATTCCGGCTTTGGGGTAAGGCTGAAGGAAAACTTTGCCGACCACCCGAGAATGGATTGGTGAGACAAAAAACCTCTCGGAATGTAGATCGTTACCAGAAAAATAGGTTTACCTAGGCAATTACATACATGACACAGATCTGCTGAGATTATTTACATCACACACATGCAGAATGGGTTTACATTATAACATGACAATTAGGTTGATAATCATAGCTGGACAACACAGACACATCGATAAGGGGCTATCCCTTTTGCGAAAAACAGGGTGTACTGCTATAGGTTGTTGACACATAGTGGTCAACAAGCCCTAACCAGAAAAGTCAATGCTGGTCAACAGCGTAGATTTGACCCTCAATAAATTGGTCAACTTCAGCCTCCAAACAACAAGATGAATTAGCCGTCAAAAGAACCCAAAATCAGCCCAGTCAAATCTGGTCAAACAACCAACTTGCGGTCAGCCCTAGCTGTAGTCAATGTTGGTCAAAGTCAATGTTTGGCATCGATTTCTGTGCCCAAAAATGCAGCCTGCCCAAATAGAGATATCCCCCACAAAAACGAAGTGAAAGGAGGTCAATGCATGCTCGGCAATGCTTGGTCAAACTGTCCAAAAATTCTGTCTCCTGAAATTTTGGCCTCCAAAAATTTCACTCTCTTGAAATTTCGGCCTCCTGAAATTTCGCTCTCTTGAATTTTCGGACGTTTATAGAGAGAGAGAGGCTAAAGTGTGAAGATGAGTGTGTCCAAATGAGGCTAAAGCATCATGTATTTATAGAAAATGTTGAGGATGAATAGACGTGACTGTTGGGCTTCTGAGCTTACATAAGTTTGCTGGCCAACCTTGACAATTTGTCCATAATCAAAATAAATTCATAACTTCATTTATACATGTCGGAATTGGATGATCTTTAGATCAATCCTACACCTCTCGGAGAGAGGAATCCAAGAAAAATATCAACTGTCATAAATAAGATGACCCATGTGGAGTTTGGCCCTAGTTGCCAATTTTAACATATAGCATCTACATCTATGGATTGAAGGGTTTCATCTTTCCTTTTCGTACAGGGTTTTGTTCTACAATCTCTTATTGGTTTGAATCTCTTTGCAAGACCTAGTTGCAACCCTTTAGTATCATTTTAGACACTCTATTGAGCAAAATATTTTGGGCTTGAAGCCTCTTATCAATGACTTTGTATCAGCAAATTAAGAGCATCATCAAGGCACTGTGTTATGGCATTTATATAATGGTTGAATTGCAAAGTTCATATACTCATCAAACATTTCAAGCATGTTTTGAGACTCGGACCCATTGAAATACACCTGCAATTACACCTATTACTTTTGGGCTAATCTTGGAGAAGAATGAAGTGGTATAATGTTCGTTGCCCATTCAGAAGTGCTACTGAAGTAATGGCATTGCAGCGGTAGCCTTTACTGTTAGATTCCTGTAAGGTGTTGAAGAATGTGTAACTAGGTTTGGTCTTCATAAGTATGAAATGTATTATTGTACATAATAAAATAAAAATAAATTATTATTGGAGCATGGGTTTTATGCTCAAGTCTTTTTATTTTATAGGTCAAGCAACCACCGAGTGCTTCTAGGGTTTGTCGTAGATTAAAGAGTCATTTTCATATATTAAAGACCCTATGGGCACATTGTATCTTGTAAAGAGAAATTTATTTTGTCTTTAAAGTGTCAAGATACCTCCAAGATCAAGTTGGCCTAAGGAGTTGTCAAGTTGGCCTACATGAAGAGCGACGTCTACCCTTGGAAGAGCCTATACATAGAGAGGAATTTGTCCTCCATTACACGAATTTTCATCTCATTCTATGCGAAGAAGAGGAAGAGAAGAAGTTGAAGACGAAGTTATGAAGAGGAAGTTGAAGAAGTCGAAGTGCTTGGGCTAGTTCTATCTCTCTTGTGAAAGTTGAAGTTAGAGTTTCTGCACTAGGACTATGTCTACTTCAATCTTAAAGTTAAGAGAGAAGGAAAGACAAGCGAATGTCACTTAGGACATCTCATTAGCTCTAAGTCTCAAAGAAAGGCAAACGAAGGGAAGAGAAGGTTATTTGAGGGAGATCGAAGTCGCTAAGAGGAGCTGCAGCAGTTGTCGGGATATAGAATTTCAAATCTACAATGGGAAGTCGAAGTCATTGCAATAGGAGGTC
The DNA here is from genome assembly GCA_000404065.3 of Pinus taeda. Classification (NCBI taxonomy): domain Eukaryota; kingdom Viridiplantae; phylum Streptophyta; class Pinopsida; order Pinales; family Pinaceae; genus Pinus; species Pinus taeda. Next base: position 32,395 of record APFE030578150.1, read on the forward strand.
GAGTTGATCTTGATCTTGGATGGTATTTCTCTGAGTCAATAGGTCATGGTATTCGTCAATTGAAGAATCTATAAGAAGAGAAGAGATTTATGGGTTTTCCCCTCAAGAGGAGTGGTTTTGGCCTTGGCTTGCAACCTATATACTATGTCACTCTTCTTATTGTTTTGGTAGTTGTTTGATGTATCTCACACCGTAATAATAAGGAACAAAGCTAATAAGGAGAAAGGTAACACAAACAATGGTCAAGTTAATAGAATTAACATACTTACTGCCTTATTGGATTTCTAACATGGTTTCAGAGCTAAGGTTATCTAAGGGCATCATGAAGATCTCCTCTACAGTGAAGAAGTTCATCAAGAAGATTGCAAGTCATTTCAAGAAAGGTATTAAGGAAGCATGGAATTTCTTATTCTCTACAAAGAAGGCATCAATCAAAGAAAGGGATGAAGGTCTCTTCTCGACTCTCTCTGGCACATTTCAAGATGAAGACATTTGGGTAATTGATAGTGGTGCATCAAGGCACAAGACTGGCCATTCCAATCGATTGAAGACCTTATCAAAAGTAAAGTCCACTTATTCAGTGGAACTTGAAGACAACAAGAGTTATCCCGTGAAAGGTATTGGATCAACCTCCATAAAGTTGGAAGACGGAAGCAACATCCACCTCAACAACATTCTCTTTGTTCCGAGTTGGAAGACGGAAGCAACATCCACCTCAACAACATTGATGGAAAGCTCGTTGTTTGGGGAAAAGACTCAAGTATAGATCAAGCCAAAGTTATATGCAATTGAGAAGGAAGACTCTACATATTGATATCTCCCGTGGCCCAAGCCCTAGTTCACATTGAAATTAGCCCATGTGAACTTTGGCATCGAAGATTTGGTCATCTACATTTCACAATCCTTCCAACCCTAGGTTCCAAGAGATATCCATTGGGTAAGAATACCAAGAGACCATTTGGAAGCAGTGCTTCAGGGTCAAAAGAAATCTTGGATCTCATTCACTTTGATGTATGTGGTCCAATGACTCCTAAATCGCTGTCGTGTATTTTTCTTTGTTGGGTGAGCCAGTTAGGCACCCTGTTGTACTTAGAAAGATTGCATAATAATATAACCCTCAGAATAGTTGCACTGGTTTTCTCGCATTGGGTTTTTCCGGGCACATTTGTCCAAAAATAACTGTCACTTGTGTGCTTGTTTTCTTTCATTTGATGATCTGTAGATGTTGTGACTTTATTGTGTTTATTTCGGTATTTAAATGTTTTAAATAACTTGGTCAGAATTTACAAGTAGAAGAAATAAACCAGTAGAATACAAATTAATTTTCTACCAGATAGACTTAGAAAATTCAACAAGCTCCCCAAGCCCCGACAACTGAAGAAACTAAGCCTTTTAGGCTCTACACAATTCTAGCAATGGAAAAATTTGCTCCTCCTGGCCACAACGTCAATCCTTCATGGCTGAGAAATATGACCAGGCACTGCATAGGTCTGATCTGCCCCTCTCTGCCTCTGCGCTGACCCTCCTCCTGGCCCGAAATGATGACACAACCCCTTTCCGTGTTGAAGTTTCTAAGTTTAACAATTAGAAACCCTCCATGTACTTTCTGATTTATTCCTTCGTACTTGTTCTGATTATTTAACAAGCTATTTACCATGTAATTACTGAAAATAAACACAAGTACATGCTCAACACATTACAAATCATCAACTGAAGGAAACATAAACACACACACAAATGACACCGTTCTTTTTGGACTAATGTCCTCGGAAAAACCCAATGTGGGAAAACCAGTGCATCTATTTGAGGGTTTGATATATTACGCAGTTTCAGAATACAATTTGGGTGCCAAATCTGGCTCACCCAACAGAAAAGAATCTCGGCAGTAGTACCTCTCCTTCAGAGATAGATGCTTTGGCTGAAACCCCGGATAAACACTCCGGCAGCTCCTCAGCTCCAATCTGCCCCACGAGAAACCCCAGCGTCAACCTCTCGGGACTGCGTCAGCTTTCTCGGCAGTTCTGGCAGTTCCCGATAGTTCTGGTTGTTCCTGGCAGTTCCAGCTTTTGCCCTCTACGTCAGCTTTCCTGGTAGTTCTGGTTGTTCACGATAGTTCCAGCTTCTGCCCTCTGCGTTAGCTTTCCTGAAAATTCCGACGGTTCCCAGCAGTTCTGACTGTTTCCGGCAGTTTTGGTTGTTCCTGGCAATTCCAGCTTCTGTCCTCTGCATCAGCTTTCCTAGGTGTTACGGCAGTTCCCGACAGTTTTGGCTTCTACCCTCTGCATTAGCTTTCCCTGCTATTCCGGTAGTTTCGGCTTCTGCCCTCTGCGTCAGCTTTCCTGATTGCTGCGCTGATCCTCCCGACACTATCTCTGCCTCTTTGCTTCTATATTCACTGCCCCTCAGCTGCAACTCCAGATCACTCTCTCAACTTTCTCAGCAAACTCAGCCCCAGAGAGTCGAAATCTTGATCTCTTGGTGTGTTCTCCAAGTGACCCTCAAGCCTCCTCTTATACTTTTCTCATTGATAGATCAACAATCGAGATTAAGTCCCTAATCAATGGCTAAGATTAGATTTGGCTAGATCCATGACTTTTGGACCATTCTAACACAATTTTATATTAGTTCACATTAATATTTTAATTTCCCTAAGTTTAGATTTAGGGACTCCAAAAAATATTAACTATTTTAATATTTCCCAAACTGTTTAGAATCTGCCCAAACCCTTCCTGCGTATTGGAGATCTCATGTGCCTTAGCCCTCCACCAAATTTCGTGGCTAGAGCACATCTAATGCTACCTCAAATCAATGCTCCCTCGACTGTGCTCTAGCAATACTCCTCACTGAGTATTACTCTGATCATCCGGCATCAGTCCCTGATGCTGGGCCTGCTGCCCATCATGTGTACTGCTGCATCCCGTATTGCTACCCATGGCTTTGCCACAGCCACTGTTGCATTTGTACGACAGCTCCCTCTGCATCCGTGCTGCTGCTCATGGCCCTGCCACTGCTGCATCTGCACTGCATCCCCTCTCATCATGCTGCATCGTGCTGCCCATAGCACTGCTACTGCTAATTGCTGCATTGCAACTCAGCTACTAAGAAGTAAGTAACTGATCTCCCAACTCTGTCATCTCTATCAGGCTAGAGACACTCTCGATGTTGAAGCTCCCTCTATTGCTGACAAGTGCTTCCTCTCTAAGCTATGCGCTGCTGCAACAACTCCTTGCATCGCGCACCGTTGCGCACCTCTCTGTGCCATCCTACACTGGTGCAACACTCCCGTGCCTCTCGCACTGTTGCAACCTGCTAGCCTCTCACTGTCTTAGGAATCCTACACTGTAGCTCTCTCTGTCGCTCCATCCTCATCTGTCTCTACTGACATTCGTCAGTCCTGCTACTCCTCTTCGGGGCTCTCGTAGCCAGGTAAAATCCAAGAGGTTGGGTACCTTGAGGATCCTGCCCCTCATCTTTTATAGTCTTCCTAACTACAGCTCGATGTCTCCCCACTTTCGCTCAAGTGGTGTGTGTGCACTCATGGCACAGACATCGTCTGTCTCCACTTCCTTCTTTGCCCTTGTTGGTGCTGCCTTGGTCTCGGAAGCTTCTCCCTTGCTCTTCTTCCTCAGACACTGGGTCATATAATGACCCAGCTCCCCATAGTGGAAGCATTTGACCTTGGAGAGGTCCTTCTTCTTTTGCTTTTCTTGCTTACCCTCAGATGCTAGGGCAGCATCCACCTCATCCTCCTTCTTGATTCTAATCCCCTTGTTGTTGCTTCTCGTCTTGGTCACCCTCCTGATCTCTTCTTGGTGAAGAGTCGCCCACATTTCCTCCCAATTTGGAAGGGTTGCCCTGTCTAGTATGCTTTGAAAAACACCTCCCAGTCTTCTGGGACTGCATTTAGGGCTGTTCTCACCATCAACTTTGGATCTGGTGTGGCTCCTATGGATGCCAACTGATCTCGGATCTCCTTCAATTGGTCGAGGAAGGTGTCGATCTGTTTTCCCTTCTGCGTCTGGCATGACCGCCACTGATTTTCTAGGAGCATCTGCCTCTTCACGGAAGTACACTGATACAACTTGATTAGGGCCTCCCACATCTCCCGTGCCGTATTCTTTTCGGCAATATGTGGTACTATATGATCCTTGACCTCGTCAAGAATGATCCATTGCTTCCTCATACCTGTCATTGTCAGTTGGGTGAATTGGGACTGCTATTGTCTTCAAGGTGAAGTGCTTAACATGATTTCTGTCAAGTACAGATAAGATTTTGGCCTTCCAGACTATGAAGTTTGAGGCTTCGTCCAGTCTGTCTTGGTCTCTTACTCCATATATTGCCATTTTGCTGCTTCGCTACTTCCCTCTTGGATGTTCTCAATGTGACTCCCTCTGAGCCTCGATTTCACTCCTGGAAATCCTTCTGCCGATGTTGAGATGCCCCCTAATCTGATCGTTTGTGCAATCGCATCACTGATTAGGATTTCTCAGCTAGAAACCCTCGGTAGCAACTCCCTCCTCCTTGGCCTTCCCCTGTTAGGTACTGTTCTGACTACAGTACCCCACCAGCTTCACTCTGCAACTTACCCACAACCTCCTAAACCCCAACAAACTGAAGGTTCAATCTTGATGACGCAGGCACTGTGTCACCCCTTCCTTGCTGCTACTCTGCTAGGAACAACTTCTGTCACTCGGGACAATTGATTTCTGTTGCTGTTGCTCTGCTCAACTAATGTCCTTAGTTCTCCTGTAATCTACAATCACCCTCTAATACCATGTTGAAGTTTCTAAGTCTAACAGTTAGAAACCCTCCATGTACTTTCTGATTTATTCCTTGCTACTTGTTCTGATTAATTAACAACTTATTTAACATGTAAATATTGAAAATAAACACAAGTACATGCTCAACACATTATAGATCATCAACTGAAGGAAATAGGAACAAGCACACAAATGACACCGTTATTTTTGGACTAATGTCCCCAGAAAAACCCAATGCAGGAAAACCGGTGCAGCTATCTGAGGGTTTGATTTATTAAGTAGTTTCATAATACAATTTGGGTGCCAAATCTGGCTCACCCAATAGAGAAAAATCTTGGCAGTAGTACCTCTCCTTCGGAGATAGATGCTCCAGCTGAAACCCCGGATAAACACTTCGACAGCTCCTCAGCTCCAATCTGCCTCACAAAAAATCCCAATGTCAGCCTCTAGGGATTGCATTGGCTTGTTCTGCCCTCTGCATTAGCTTTCCTGTCAGTTCTGACTTCTGCCCTCTGCGTCAGCTTTCCTGGCAGTTCCAGCTATTCCTGGCAGTTTTGGCTTTTGCCCTTTGCGTCAGCTTTCCCAGTAGTTCCGACAGTTACCGGCAGTTCCGACTGTTCCCAGCTGTTGGGCAGCAGATCCCCCCATAGCAGATTTTTGGGGCTTAAAGCCCGAGTTTGGTCAATGAAATGTAAATACCCTGCAAAATGCGGGCGCAGAGTGCGAGAGTCTAGGGTTGTCCGCCCTAAAATATTGTAATTTAATATAGAGGTGGACCATGGGAATGTATATACTATAAATAGAGCGAGGTTCTAAGGGTAGAAGTCAGTTTTTTGGTTAGTCTTGATCTTAAGTGATATGGGGTTGTGAATGCAATATTCACTCTAAGTCTGTAAGTCCTAGTCTTGGGTTGTAGGAGTAGGAAGAAGCTCTATAGCTGTGTGCTCAGAAGCCTGGTAGAGTCCGCAACTATGTGCGCGGACCCCTGCAGCTGAGTGCGCAGGGTGGAGTTGGGATTGTAACAGAACAAAAGTTTAATAAAAGCTAAGTTGATTCTGAAATATTGTGCATCTATTCATAGATCTGTATGTTTATACTTCTGTTATATGTTTATGCATCTCCTTATAGTTTATGATTGCGTGCACTTGTTATGAATGTTGAATGATTAATAAGAATACTGGGTCCACAAAATTAAGTTAGATAGATAATAATAACACAGTAAGGATAAAGGATCTACATAGCGCCTCATCGCGCTCTTTACAAAGCTACGCAAAGGTCGGATAGCTGCGCGGAGCAGCGAAAGCGCGCAGGATCAGTTTGCGAACTTCCCAGACTTCATCAAGACATCCCTAGGGTGCGGAAACCTGGGTCCAGCAACCTCCCATACTGCCTTGGGTGAGACCTTAGTTCGCGCTCCGTGTATTGTTGCTGAAAGGGCCAGTAGTTTTGGGATTTGTTTGGCTAAATCACTTTTGAACCTGGGTCAGGCCCCAATAAGCCAACACCGACAGTTCCGGCTTCTGCGCTTTACGTCAGCTTCCTCGACTATTCTGGCAGTTCCCGATAGTTTTAGCTGTTCTCGGTAGTTTCGACTTCTGCCCTATGCGTCAGCTTTCTCAGCTGTTCCGATAGTTCCTGGTAGTTCTGATTGTTCCCGACAGTTCCGGCTTCTGCCCTGTGCGTCAGCTTTCTCGGCTGTTCCAACAGTTCCCGGCAGTTCCGGCTGTTCTCTGTAGTTTCGGCTTCTGCCCTCTGCATCAACTTTCCCAACTGCTGCGCTGATCCTCTTGACACTATCTCTTCCTCTCTGCTTCTATATTCACTACCCCTCAGCTGCAACTCCAGATCACTCTCTCAACTTTCTTAGCAAACCCAGCCCCAGAAAGTCGAAATCTTGATCTCTTGGTGTGTTCTCCAAGTGACCCTCAAGCCTCCTCTTATACTTTTCTCGTTGACAGATCAATGACTAAGATTAGGTCCTGTTGACCACTATGTGTCAACTACCCATAGCAGTACGCCCTTTTTTTCGAAAAAGAGATAGCGCTTGATCGATATGTCTGTGCCATTCGACTGTCGTCAGTAGCCCAATCATATTGTTTTATAAACCCAGCTTGCATGTGTAAATTGTAAATAATCTAATTCATGTATGTAAATTGCCTACGCAAACCTAATTTTCTAGTGATAATCTACGTTTCGGAAGGTTTTTTGTCTCACCGATCTATGATCGGCAGAGTTTTCCTTAAGCCTAACCCCAAAGCCGGAATGAATTTTGTCATTAGAATCTTAGGGGAATCCTATTGTGCTTCAAGTTTATGTAAAGGTAATTTGGAAATAACTCTAACTATTTGGTTAGGTTATTACAAATTGCTTGATCTGCTAGATTATATTTGTGTCGTAGAACTGGGCAGTCCATGAGGGTCTATGTCAAATGGGCTTTCCCCCTTGAGATGTAAAATTGTAAAATTCATGATGTAAAGCGTCTTGAGGGTTAGAAAATATTTTAATCCCCTCATAAGTCCTAAGTCCTAGGTCCTAGGCGATTTTTCCAAAGGCTAAGTTTGAGGATCCAAGAATAAAAAATAAAATTAAAAAAAAAGTCATAAAAAGTTTTAATTTTTAGAGTTTAATGGGTTGATATTTTGTTTTGATTTATTTGATTTTAGGATTTAATTTTAATAATTTTGAGTTTCATTTAGTTTAGTTTTATTTATGTAAACAAAAAAAAAAAATTAAAGGATATTTTGAAAAAAGCTTAACAAAAAAAAAATTGAAAATTTCATTTTTGGTGTCTCTATGTTCCATTTTTTCATAGTTAAATGCAGTTAAATGTTTATTTGAAGTTAGCTATGTGAAAGTGGTAACTGTTAAGCATTTAAATTTTGTGGTTTAATGTATTCAATCTTTATAAATTTAATTGCTGCATTATTGTTAAAGCGTTGTGCGTTTAATGAATATCTTGCATTTTGCTTGTAAACGATTGTTAATCATGGTTTTATAAAGTTCATATTTCTGCAGCTTTTGATAAATAATCATTTAATCATTAACTCCTTAAGGCACTGGTACATTAATTTCTAAATCAGTCAAGTGCTAAATCGCCTTGTTTTGTCTCCCAACCTAACTGGTCCACAGTTGGTCTTTATTCATCCCATAGGGTCTACCTCCCTTAGCTGCGGTAGACGGCTTAAACAAAGAGATCGGGGATCAGGGTGACAGCCCCCGGTCTGAGCGTTGTCGTGACAACATGTGCGGCAACATTTTTTGGCGCCGTTGCTGGGGACATTTTATTCTTAGCATTTCAACAACAATCATCCTTCTCATTTTTTATCTTTTCATCTGGTCCGACATCGCCAACATTTTTTGGTGCCATTGTCGGGGATAGAATTTTTCTATCCCTGGCGTTTCAACGACATTCATCTTCTCATTTCTCATCATTTTTTCATCTTTCTCATCTCTCATTTGAGCTGACAGATTCAACATTTTTTGGCATCATTTGGATCTTTTCATCACCTTATCTTTCGTCATATCAGCAACTTCTCTTTAGTTCGTTTCTTGTTTGGGTGGCGACTCCATTTTATTTCTTTTATTTTTCCCAGACAAGAAGCCTCTCCCATATCAGCTTGTTTGTTTCTTTTTGGATCCTAGAATTAGATTCATTGTTCAAGTGGCGACTCCACTTATTTCATCTCTTGATTTTCTTGAGCAGAGATCTCTTTCCATCCTCCATTTGGTCCCTTGTTATTCATCATGGATTATTCGTTTAAACCATGTCATTTTACTGATGATCTCCATGATATTCCGGAAGTGGCCATTTCTAAATTACCTTTGTTCTCAAGTGGTGATTCAGTCGTTGTTAAAAGACATCTAGGCTTGTTTACTCGTATAATGATCATATATTGTAGACCCCCTCAGTGTAATCATGAAGATGTCAAAATGCGTCTTTTTGTCCTTTCTTTAGAGGGTGATGCTTTGAATTGGTTTAACAATTGTCCTAAGGATTCTTTCATTTCTTTACAAGACATTGTCATTGCTTTTAAAGATAGATATGGTGATCTAGATAGCTCGTCTTGTGCCCTAAAATTGTGCAACATAATGAAAATAATCTTATAAAAGGTCCAGCTGTTGATAAAAGATTCCAAGACAATTCTTCATATCAGAATGTGCCATCCACCTGTACCATTGCAGATCAAATCCATGATAGTGGAAACGCAGGGACAAATTATTAAATCAGTGTCGACAATGAAAAGGAAGATCAAAAGCAAATTATACAAGAACTAATGCTGCTGGTAAAAAATATAGAGATCAATCAAACTAATTACGCCAATGATGTGAGAACTTTATGCACCCACCTGGAAAAACGTAATAGGGAGATGGAGATCATGCAAAATCAGCATGCCAAGGAAATTGAGGCCATGAAGACTAATCATGACACAAAAATTAGTTTTATGCAAAGCAAGTTATCAGGCTTAGAGGAAAATATGACGACCATGAAAGCTAATCATGATAGGGAAATTAATTCTATGTAAAACAAGTTATTAACTATGGACGAAGAAATGACTATCATGACATTCGATCATAATAATCAGTTGGCTACCATGAAAGCAAATCATAAAGAAGAGATAAACTCTATGTAGCGTTTCTTGATGACCATAAAGGAAAAGAACGATAAAGTAATAAAAGATATGGAAGAAGACCATGCCATTAAAATACAGGTTCAGAAATTTCAACAATGGTCAGAGGATGAAAGAAACTAGGGAACGTCAATACATCAGGAGCCTCCTTATATGTTGCAACAAGCTCCATCTTATTATGAGGTCCTTTGTTCCATTGAAAAGTGGATAATTGAAGGTGACCTGGATAAAAGGGAAATTAATAATCAGGTTGATGCTCACACGGTTAATCCACCAGTTATTGAAGATCAAGTTATAAGTCATGGCACCTGTGAGATTGGTCCATCATCCTTGACAGGGTAGATGTAGGATGAAGAAAGACATGTCACGCACATCTTACATACTTCATCTAAGAGCTTTGAAGCAAAAAGTTCCACGTCATCAGTGATATAGCCTGCCACGAAGAGAAAGCGCAAAATAAAGAGAACGAGAAGAAGATTTGATGCATCAGACGGTTGCGAGCAGTTTGATTTTCGGATAGGAAAATGTCCTACCATATGTAGAATTGGACATGGCACATCCGACAAGTAGCCGATAGATTTGCCTGAAAGCAGGCAAATGCTCAGTATACTCTATATTGAACACATCTAATGCCATGGGGCATCCTCTGTATTTCTAACCTTACTCCTTGTTTTTTCAGCATTTTATTTCTGTTTTAGGATTAGATTTACTTTTCCAGATAGCTAATAAATGAAGAGCTTATATCTTTCATGTGCTTAATGTTATATGATGATTTTTGAATGGATGCTACTTATTTTTGTTGTGTGTTGCGTGGATGTAGATTCTGGATTCTCACATTCTTATAATGCAGCAACGTGTCCCCAAGTAGAGCAAGATGTTGACTACTACGTGTCAACTACCCATAGCAGTACGCCCCCTTTTTTCAAAAAAGGGATAGCGCTTAATCGATATCTCCGTGCTATTCAACTATCATCATCAGCCCGATCATATTGTTTTGTAAACCCAATCTGCATGTGTAACTTGTAAATAGTCTTAGCAGATCTGAGTCATGTATGTAAATTTCCTAGGAAAACCTAATTTTCTAGTGATAATCTATGTTCCGGAAGGTTTTTTATCTCACCGATCTATGATTGGCAGAGATTTCCTTTAGCGTATCCCCAAAGCTGGAATGAATTTTGTCATTAGAATCTTAAGGGAATCCTAGTGTGCTTCGAGTCTATGTAAAAGTAATTTGGAAATAATTCTAACTATTTGGTTAGGTTATTACAAATTGTTTGATCTGCGAGATTATATTTGTGTTGCAGAACTGGGTAGTCCATGAGGGTCTATGTCAAATGGGTTTTCCCCCTTGAGATGTAAAATTATAAAATCCATGATGTAAAGTGTCTTGAGGGTTAGAAAATATTTTAATCCCCTCATAAGTCCTAAGTCCTAGGTCCCAGGTGATTTTTCCAAAGGCTAAGTTCGAGGATCCAAAAATAAAAAATAAAAAAACAATAAAAAATAGAAGATATAAAGAGTAAAAATAAAAAAAAAATAAAAATAAAAAATAAAAATTTTATTTTTTAGTTTAGTGAGTTATATTTGTTTTGATTTTTTTTGATTTAATATGATTTTAGGATTAATTTTAATAATATTGAGTTTCATTTTTGTTTATTTATGTAAAAAAAAAAAATTAAAAATTAAAAATATTTTGAAAATGGCTTAACAAAAAAAATTGAAAATTTCATTTTTGGTTTCTTTATGTTCCATTTTTCCATAGTTAAATGCACTTAAATGTTTATTTGAAGTTAGCTATGTGAAAGTGGTAATTGTTCAACATTTAAATTTCGTGGTTTAATGTAGTCAATCTTTCTAAATTTAATCGCTGCATTATTGTTAAGGCGTTGTGCGTTTGATGAATATCTTGCATTTTTCTTATAAATGATTGTTAATCATAGTTTTATAAAGTTCATATTTTTGCAGCTTTTAATAAATAATCATTTACTCATTAACTCTTTAAGGCACTAGTACATTAATTTCTAAATCAATCAAGTGTTAAATCGCCTTGTTCTGTCTCCCAACCCAATTGGTCCACAGTTGGTCTTCATTCATCCCATAAGGTCTACCCCCCTTAGCCGTGGGAGACTGCTTAAATGGAGAGATCGTGGATCAGGGTGATAGCCCCCAGTCTGAGCGTTGTCGTGACAACTTGTGCAACAACAGGTCCCTAATCAATGACTAAGATTAGATCTGGCTTGATCCATGACTTTTGGACCATTCTAACACAATTTTATATTAATTCACATTAATATTTTAATTTCCCTAAGTTTAGACTTAGGGACTCCAAAAAATATTAATTATTTTAATATCTCTTAAACTGTTTAGAATCTGCCCAAACCCTTTCTAGGGATTGGAGATCTCATGTGCCTTAGCTTCTCCACCAAATTTCGTGGCTAGAGCATGTCCGATGCTACCCCAAATCAACACTGCGTCACTTCTTTTCTCCCGCTTCTGCTCTGGAAAAACGCTGTCTCTCGAGACAATTTCTACTGCTGCAAATTCTTCAGATGACTGTTGGTTCTTTCAGTTCTCCTGTGATCTGCAATGCTCTGATACCATGTTGAAATTTCTAAATCTAATACATCAGAAATACCTATTGCATTATCTGGTTTATTTTCTCCTACTTGTTCTTTTAATTAACAAGTTATTTATAAATATAATTATCGAAAATAAACACAAATGCAACCTTAACACATATACAGATCAACAACAAAAATAACTGAGAAAAACACATAAGGGACATAGTTATTTTGGAACAATTGTCCCTGGAAAGACCCAATGCAGGAAAACCGTTGCAACAGATATGAGGGTTTTATTATTATGCAGTTTCTTAATACAACTAGGGTGCTAGAAATGGCTCACCCAATAGACAATGCCTTCGGCAGTAGCACCTCTTCTAGGAGACAGATATTCCGACTGATTAGACACCGGATGAACGATCCCACAACAACTATGACAACTCCTTAGCTGGACAACGAAAGCTGCTCCAAGCTTCTCTACTGCTCTGTGTCACTCTGTAGGGACTGCCTCACCCTTCCCAGCTCACCAACACTTAGTTTGCCCCACGAAAAATCTCCCGACGCTGCCTCTTGGCCATGCGTCATCTCTGCTAGCCTCTGAACAGTTACTGAAGTGTCTTCGTCAACCCCTTAGACTAACTGTTAATTTCGTCAGCCCTTAGACCCTCTGCGTCACCCATGTTGGCCTCTTCACCCTCTGTGTAACTCCCAGCTGCCTCTGCGTCAGCCTTCCCAGGCTTTGCGCTCTCTCTGGCACTATGTCTGCCTCTCTGTTATGTATTCTCGGCCTCGTGTCGAGCTGCCCCTCATTGCAACAGAACACTGGTTCGATTCTCTTAGAAAACCCTGCTCCAAAAAGTCGAACTGACAGATCAATATGTCGTATCTCCGGTTGACACTCTAGCCTCCTCTTATACTTTTCTTGTTGAGTCTTCAATGACCGAGATTAAGTCCCTAATCAACGACTAAGATTAGATTTGGCTTTATCCATGACATTTAGAACATTCTCACCCAGTTTTATATTAATACCCATTAACATTTTAATTTTCCAAAGTTTAGACTTAGGAACCCTATTAAAAATATTAATTATTTTCATCTCTCTCCAACTGGGTGGAATTTCCCTAAACGATTTCTGGGTCTTGGAGATCTTATGTGCTTTAGCCTCTCCACCAATTTTCATGGCTAGAGCACGTTCGATGCTACCACAAGTCAACATAGAAGAATGCTCTGAAACCAATGTAACGAACAAAGTTCGTATACTCCGATAATCTTCAGAATATTTCAAAGACAAAGACATTCATTGTAGGACAAGTAATGTATATAGAATTGATGTGAGATGATTACAATGAAGGTGAGGGCCTGTTTATATACCTATGTTACCGGATCCGTCAAGCCTGATGGTTGGATCGACAAATCCCCGGATCAGAGATGGATTCAGATCCGGATCTGCATAAATTCTTCAATCTTCTCTTTGTGGGTAAGAAACCGAACGCCAGCAAAAATTTATCTCCATGGGTAAAAAACTGTACGTGAGTACAAAGTTTCTAAACGGAAATATCAATGGAAGTCAATTTCGAATGGTAAGAAATGGATTAAAAATCCCTTGTGAAAATAAACTAGGGAGTTGTTGGACATCATAAAATTTATTATTTTTAGGTTAAAATGTATTGTTTTTAATACAAGATTTTATAAGCTTTAATTCAAGTCAATGGAGCTAATGATAAGAACGAGTAGATATGAAGTCCGAGAGGGAGTTGGCGGGCCACAATTTATTATTTCTATGTTGACCATATTATAAACTTTAATACAAGGACATATTATAAACTTTCTATTATTTGATAGAAATACATATTATAAACTTTAATACATGTGACGCCAAGATTATAATCTACTTGTATTTATTTAGAAGATATTTTATTTAAAGTTTAAAAAGTAAGTTTATATTTTAATCAATTTTAAAGTTTCTTTTCAAGTTTAAAAATAGATTTTCTAAAATAAGTTT
>APFE030578150.1:46365-82697 GCA_000404065.3 Pinus taeda
TTTATGATGTGTTATTATTATTTATATTTATATCTATATTTTATTCATAAAAATTAGCATGTATAATCCAGAGATGCTTTTAGCCTTGAACATTGTTTTTTGCTGCTTGTTGATGAAGGGTGGTGTTGATTTTATGATTCATGTGTATATTGAAGAGAATCCAAAAGAAAAAAATATACATATTAACAAGTACCTCTGTTCCTCTATATTCAATATAAACATTAAACCAATACATTACATAAGATGATTATACATTACATAAGATGATTACAGTTTAAAATATCGTTGACACACCTTTATATATAACTGCTTTTGTGTGGGAGATATGGTTTGGGCCTACTGTAATTCCTAACGAACATAGGAGGTGGCTGATTCTAAAAATAAAGGGGCACTAACACAACCCAACATGACTGTATGATGACCACTGGGAGGTGACCTGTGTCATCAAGGAAAGGTTACCACCATAACACTAACAGGTGACGAGATTGATTTAGACACCATATTGATTTTTTTGTTATTGCACTGTTTTATGCTTTTTTCTTCCATGTATCTTATTTGTGTAATATAGGTTAACATGCTTCCAAATAACATGTAAACATATCTCCAGCCTTTTTGTTTGGTTTATAGATCGTTCTGATGTCTTTTGCATGTTGAAAGCCTCCAAAGTGTAAGATTAAAATGCTCGATGTTTGGGAATTTAGTTGCAGCCCACATGTGCAGGGTTTATTATCTTGAGAATTGTATAAACATGATGAGCATAGCAATGTAAAATAAGTTACATGAATATAGCCTAGATGAAAGGGTGTCTTGAGAAAAAGAAGTGATGAGAAGTCATTTGTGTCAAAGAAGAAAATGTTTCAAGTGTCAGTAGATGAAAAAGAGGTAATTGTTTTGGACTGTGACTTGCTTGGAATCATAAAATCTAAATAAGCAGACCTTAAACTGAAGCCATTTGTCATACAGGAATCTGCAAGGGCTTTACAAGATGCCATTGATCGGCAAGCCAAGCAACTTCAAGATGTAAGCTATTTGTCATTCAATAATGTTCGTTAGAAATATATATATTTATTGTGTATGTATGATGTGGGAATTGGTTCTGATTTTAGAGCATTTTCTTTCATAGTCAATTTCTAGCCTTGAAATGAGGTAGGATGGCAATAACCACTTGGTATTTTCCCTATCAGTTGCAGGCTAGTGATGTTGGCAGACACATTTTGTTTGAATTGTTTTCATTTTTAAAGTCTTGCAATATGTCTGGAAAAATTGCTTGGTGATAGAGCTCGGTCTTTGTCAATATCATGTTTATAAGTATTTACTATTATTCTTACAATCAGCTTTGATTTAATTTCAAGTGATTTAAATTAGCTAAAATCAGTATGCTGTCAAGATTAGAGGTTTTGACCCACAGTTCATCCTTGTCAAACTGTAAACATCATGGCAGTGTTCTATAATGAGTTGGAATTGTTGAATTTCAGTTCTTGTGTGTTAAACCAGCAAAGGGCTTCTTTTTGGTCAGGAAATTAAAAATGGAAGTGTATTGCGAAAAGAAAAGGAGGAGCTCTGCCAAATCAATGCAGTCCTTGTTGCTGAAAACAAACAAGTAATATTTTGTTAAAATTATGTGTCCTTTAGTCTTTAGGTCATTAATGTTTATGCATTACTGAGAATTCAAATACTGTCTTAGGTATGTGAATCTGCAAGCTAGTTCTCTGATTGGGTGGAACACTAGAGACAATTCATTCAATGGATGATATAGAAAGGATGCAAAGATGTAAAACAGTATAGCTCATGGTCTGAACATTGCTAAAAGCATGATGCCCTTCTGAAGGACATTTTTCTGCGTTGCATCATTTCCTTCTGACAGAATAATTTCCTGCAAATGCAAAGTTTGTTATTCTAAATAACAGGGGTTTATGATGTACCTTTTTAACAGCTGTTTGCAGCCAGAGAGAGTGCCAATGCAAATTTTGTTTTCCTTAAATCTGAATTACAGTCTACAAGGGCTCTATATGAACAGGTAACTAATTACTTAAAACAGTTAAGGCTCCATGTGTGTAACATGAACAATGTTTCATGTCATTAACATCTGGAGTCTGGAATATCCTTGTTTCATTTGGTTATTTATCCTACAAAATTATTTTTCTGCATATTTTGATCTCTAGCTTTAGTCAAACATCATTCTTTTCATCAAATAACATATATTCTGTTGATATTTGAATTCAGAATGTGGCAGAAGTAGCAAGACTACAAAAGCATGTGGAACAATCAAAGGAACACATCATATCACTTAATGAATCATTGAAAAAGGTTGCTCTGCTGACAATGAATTTATTTATTGATGGGATGATCGCTAAAGAAAAGATTGAGTTGTTTGATATCTATGAGATTATGCTCTTGGTATTGATTTTTACGCTGAATTTTATATCAGAATTAACGGCATGCATAAACTATGTGGGGATTCCATTATCCGCTTTGCCGTTTTCTTTTCCTTATTTTGTATTTTGTATTTACCTCTGTTTCTTACTCCTTCCTAAATCTCAGTTCACTTGTTAGTTGTTACTATTATTTTCTTTTCTGCTCACTTCTCCCTATTTTTGCTGCTAGAACTTATGTACCTATTGATTGTTAGGGTCCAGTTGAAAAATATTTTATTCTGTGACATTATTGAATTGCATAGTCACATACACCTAGAATAGAAAAAAGAGAAAATGTTATCACGAAACTGGTTTCATCCTAAGTTGCAAGACATGGTGAGAAAAACTAACACAACTCCTCAAGGGTTCAAGGGACCTAACAATGAAAAAGTCCAAAGTGAACTGCTCAAAAAGGAGACAGAGCTTTTTGAGGATGTTTTAGCACCTAGTCGTGCTTCATGGAGTAACTCTAGGATTAACATTTTATCAAATGGATGGACAAATATTAGGTGTAGGCCATTAATTAATATCATGCTAGTTCAACAAAAGGAGCAATGTTTTGAAGGTTCTAGATTGTTTAGGGAGGTAAATGATGCTCCATTTACTGCTGATGTATTAATCAAAACTATTGAGTAAGACTTGCTAATGAGGTGCAAGTTGTCATGTATAATGCACCGGTTTGCAAAGATGCATGGTTGATTATTGAGAGTAGATGTGATCATATTTTCAAGACTCTTGGCATTGTCCATAATCTAAATTTGATCTTAGAGGTCATTGACAATAAAGTTCCAAGGATTAAGGAAGTTAAAGGAAAAACAAGGGAAATGATTAAATTCATCACCAACCACTACCAATCTCAAGCAATATTTCATGAATACTCTAGGTTAGAGTTGTTGAAAGTTACCAAGACAAAATATACCTCAAATTTCATCATTTTGGGTTGCCTTGTTGACGTAAAGAAACCATTAATTTCTATGGTGGTGAGTCAACTTTGGGCTAAGTGGAAGTAGGTAGATTTAGAGTGGGGAGCTATGGTGTGTAGATTATATCTTGATCAGGATTGGTGGACCAAGAGAGAATTCTTGCTCAAGTTCACATCCACTACATTTGAGATTCTTCGAAGTCCTTGTTACCCACCAAAATGAATAACTCTATAGGAGAATTTTTTTCTCCTATTCCTCATAGCCAGTCGGTCAGCCATGTGCCTAACAACCCCTGACAGTCATCACTTGATGACATTCCATTATATCTTCGCCACCTGCATTAGCCATATGCTTCTCACCCATCTAGCAAGAGCACATGGACGAAGGTGGGCTTCCAATCAAAAGGTACTATATTCATTTTATAATTGGGTGCTTATGCTTATTTGTATTTGAGCATTTGATGTGGATTGTGGGGTGAATTGGAAGGAGGGGTTTTGACTGTGATCTTGTTCCCTCACCTTAAATGGGATGTTAATCTTTTATCTTTTTCCATTGGGGCCTCCCCTAATGGCCCAATGGGGTGTAGGAGGGGCACTACATGGAAAGCCTTGATTGAGATAGCATAGTTCCATCTATCCTTAGTCCATACTTATGACTTTCCATCATACATTACGAGCCCTTATCTCACATCCATTCTTTGAATTCAACTGACCATTGGTTCTTTGGGATTTAGCACCCTCATGTCCTCATTGTTGATTTTTCATGTGCAATTGATACATGCACCAATTTCTAAAACATTGATAATTAATTCTAATGATGTACATCTTTTAGCAATTCTAGTTTATCATTAAGCAATTACATGTAGAGATCACAATGCACAAAGAGAACACAAGATTTACCTTAGAAAAAGGAAGAAAAACCCAACAACCTTTTCCTTGGATAAATTCTTGAATTCAACAAGAGATACACCTAATACTGCTAGTCAACTATGAGGTCAAACTGAGCAACAATGCTATCGTCAAACCTGGTTAAAAAATTGTCTTGTCATATCAATCTTTTGCCCAACAAAATTGACTCTCTCTAGTTTTCCTAGGTCAAATTTTGGCCTCCCAGAATATGCCCAAAAATACGGCCTCGTTGCTCAGAATATTATGCCTAGAACGTCGACCTTGCTGTCCAAAATATGCTCGACATGTGCAGAATCAAGGAGAGAGAGAAATGCTAGAGATGAATTTATTGTTCTTCGTCCTACCTCGTCCTTCTTCTTTGCTTGGATGCCCAGAATATCTCTTGCCTTGTGAAAGGTCAAATGGTGTCTTGTGGAGGAGGTCGAGTGCTCTATATATAGCGTTCTATCTTTTCAAAAGCGCATGTCTTTACTAGTGCCAACTTGACTTGAAGGAGGACCGACTTGACAAGTTTAGAGCAAAAAATTCGAAATTCAAAATTTTTCCATTTGATTCCAACACGAAGAACATGTTTTATATTAACCTTTTCAAGGGATATTTGATAGAAATGACATGAAGAACATGTCTTACATTTTCATTATATATTTCAAGGGCTAAACAATTACTTATGAAGACCAACCATAACTACAAAATTCAACACTGCCTCTTAGCTAGGGAGGTATTGATAATGGCTAACTAAATGTTCTCATGTTAAAATTTTTTTCTAAGAAAGGGTTATAACAAATCCAATTACCATAATTTGGTCAACAATTGTGACACTATTGTTGCACAAACTAGCATGCCTAGTAAATAGGCAAAAGCTAGACGACACAACAACACTGGGACAAAGGCCCATTGTCACCACAACCTATGTCCGCTTCTCTTCTCAGATTTTCAACGATGGGAGGAGACCCAATAATCCTCACTTGTGATAGATGTTCCTAGGATAGGTTTTAAGTGAGGCAAGGAGGCTCACTGAATGGAAAGGTTCAATGAAAGTACAAGCTTCGAGAGAAGCTAGGATGATTTTCCACGAAAAAACCCTTGAGAGAAATACTATATGAGACCTAGGCTGATATTTTTTATCAGATTAAAGTTTATGCAAGGTCAAGATAGTCAAGAGAAAAGGTTTCAAATGATATGCTACTAAAGTGCAAACCTTCAATAAATCCGTAGGTTGTGTTACCCGACATCTTTGGGTAGTGTATATATAAGAGAAAATTTTTCTCCTAGATGGTCCTCAGCGGGAAACCCCTTGCAGCCACAAGATAGCTTGGTGTGCCATTATCTCTGCCACTTGAGCCAGCGATGTGGTCCCTCGCCCATTGGTTATGATTGTATGCTTGAAGGTGGATCTCCCGACCCCGAAGGTATGGCAACTTTTCATCAGTGTAGTTGAGTATTTTTCCTTATTTGTCATGGGCACTTTTGGGTAGGGATTGGTGCGTGGATTCAATGGAAAGAGTGGGCTAGATTTGTGCTCTTGTCTCCACTGCCTGATTCCATGGTTAGCCTTGTATCCTAATCCCATGGGATCTCCTTTACTGGCCACTAGATTTAGGGTTGGCACTACTTGGAAAATCTCAACTTTGGTTGCATGGTCCCGCTTCCCGACACCACATACATCACCCCATTCCACTCATTTTAGCCCTATTCATCTCTTTTCCCATCCGTGTCCACATAGGGTTATCTTCTCCCTCCCCTTGTCCACACCTTGGGTCGGGTTTAGAACAATGCTCGGAGGTTGATGCATCTGAAAAGAATAGGAAAAGCATAATTTGGCCACTCTCAACAGGAAATGTACCACAAAATGCAAAAGATGGCCGGGAAATACAAATTTAGCACGTGGGCAAAAGCCAAACATAGCTCTACCCCTTATCCATGGCCATCACCCTGATTACTATGGGCCGTAGATGAGCCCCCCTCCATCATTAAGGGATGCATGATTGTCCTAAGTTCCTAACCCCTGGTGGGTAATGAACCGCCCTACCTTAAGGGTGCATCCACTGCCATGTACTACACATCACGCTCTCATCCCTTGGAGCCCCGAGCAATTATGAAGAAAAATGAATTAAAGGAAAAAGGCATATGAAGAAGGGCGGAAAAACAAAGCCCCGGGTAATTCATTTACCACGATTTGCTCCCTCCTACACTCACATACCCATGTGTGGGCTTCCCTTATTATAGCTACCTTTGTACCATGACATATGATCTGGATGAATCCCCTGATCCCCACTCCATTCCATTACTCTATTATTTTCCACCTACACTTGAGGGATGTGGCATGGACATGTCACCCCCTTTAAAGGTTGAAATTGCCTAATAGGGTCCTTGATTAGCCCCTTATTGAGCTTGGAGACACCTGTACATGCCAAAGCCAATTATGGAAGGGCATGCCACCATGAAGTACCCCATTGATTCCTTGACTTGTAAGCTCTTTTACTTGATTATTATAATGATTTGTTGTATTGGAGGGCAAGGGGATGCATTGAATCTTACGTAGGATTGCAGGTGGGTCTCCATATTAGGCTTGGTCACCCTATACGAGGTCCTAGGCCTCCATAGGGCCACATTGGCACTTGTAGGGTGAGCGTTGAGAACCATGGGCCTCCACCATTGCAGAGTACTTCATGGATCCCCAATGCCACTCATTGATTGCCATCAATGAAAGGATAGTGGAAAATTTGTGCTAAAGACAACTGTCCCAAGAGACAACGCAATTTTTTGGTTGAGAGAGTAGAGGAGGGGTGACGCAGTCACCAAGGGAGACTCACTTAGAGCCTGCGTCAGCCTGATTGGGTAACGTTGTTGCTGCAGAGGGCAGCGTAGTGGTTACTGGGCGAACACGGAGACTGTTGAGTCTCATTTTTCCAGTTGTCAGGGCTAGAGGTGCAACGCAGATTTCATTTGGAGTTGCTCGTGGGGTGCTGATTTTGTTGGTGCAGAACAGTACCTAGTGGGGCAAAAGCAAAGCAGAGGGAATCAGTTCCTCATAATATTTCTTGCTAAGAAATCTAGATCCAGTTTTGAGCAGCAGTAAAGAGAGATCAGAGAGCGATGGTTCGACAGTAGTTGGTAGAAGGATTTCGTGAAGGAAATCGAAATTCAGAGGAAGCTTGTTCCTTAGAGGATTTTTAGCACCAAATAAATCCAAATCTGAGTTTTGTTGGGGCAGCAACGAAAGAGGGAGAAGAGAATCAATTTGACATTCATTTGAGCAGAGATGGCCGTTAACAGACTGAGGGATCAAGACAGGTTGGATGGACCATCAAACTTCATCATTTGGAAGGTCGGGATCCTAGCAGTTTTGGATAAAAATCACATCAAGGATTATGCCTTGAAGACGATTGTTGTTCTGGTTGATGTTGATCGTCTCAAGAAGTACGAGGAGGCTCAAGCTAAAATAAAGTGCATGATCTTGGACAGGGTCAAATATCATGTGATACCACATATTGCTGAGAAAGACACAACAAGGGAAATGTGGGAGGCCTTGACCACATTGTATAAGGGAACTTCCGTTTAGTAGAAGATGTTGCTTGAGAGTCAGCTGAGACAGTTTCAGATGCACAAGGGAGAAGAAATCAATCCCTTCCTTCTCAGGTTGCAAGGAATTCGTGGCCAGCTAACTTTCGTAGGGGCTACATCAGATCCTGAATTTATGGTTAGGACTGCCCTGAATGTAGTCACTATAGACTGGGAGACCTTTGTCCAAAGCATCTTGGGCAGGGCTTCTCTTCCCAGTTGGGAGAAGATGTGGGCATCTCTTTGACATGAAGAGATCAGACGGTTGACTAAGGCGGGACACAACAACAAAGGGATCAGAGTCAAGAAGGACGAAGAGGAGGATGCAACTCTTGCATCAGTGGGACAGCAAGGGCAGCAAAAGAGGAAGAAAAAGGACATATCCAAAGTTATATGCCTCAAATGTGGAGAAATGGGTCATTTTGCCACACAGTGTCCTCGAAAGAAGGGCAAAGAAGAGAAGTCTGACTCAAAGGTTGCTCCAGCGAAAGCTGACAAAGAGGATGATAATGAGGATTGCGCCATGAGTGCTCATGCACCTTTAGAAAAGAGGTGGGGCGATATTGAGTTGTAGTCGAGAGGACTACAGAATAGGGGTAGGATCCTTGAGGTACCCAAACTCTTGGATCACATACGACTATTGAAGCCCTTAATGACGTAGCAAAATGACGGGAGTCAGTTGGTGCGAGGGATAATGGAGCTACAGTGGCAGAGCTAGAGTGCCAAAATCTAAAGCAGCGGAGTGCAGTGTTGTAGAAGTGCGGAAGGCGCAGAGCAGATACAACAACAGTGCAGTAGCATTAGAGGGTTAGCACAGATTAGCAACAGAGGTAGCTTCAGCATCTAGGGGCATCCTAAATGACCAGCATGTCATCTTTTGGGTGCCTTTTTAGTTGCTTACTTCTCAACAATTGAGTTGCAGTGCAATAGTTAGCAGTGGCAGTGTTATAGGCAACATGATGCAACATATTCAGAGTGAGCTGTAGTACATATGTAGCAGTGGCAGTGGGAGTGTCATGGGCAACAGTAGAGATTGCAGCAATACAGTGGATGAAGGGCAGCAGGCCTAGCATTAGCAGCGCAGAGGCTTGATGCTGTGGATTAGTGTGATACTTTTGCTGGGAAATTTTGCCAGAGCACATTGCTCGCTGGGAGGGAGTGTTGATTTTTGGGTAGCATCGGATGTGCTCTAGCTCCAAAATTTTGTGGAGGGGCTAGAACACATGAGATCTCCAAGACCTAGAAATCGTTTGGTGAAATTCCACCCAGATTGTATTTTATTAAAATAATTAATATTTTTAAGGGGTTCCTAAGTCTAAACTTAGGAAAATTAAAATATTAATGTGTATTAATGAAAACATGGGTGAGAAGCTTCTAAGAGAGGAGGATCAAGTCTAAACTAATCTTAGGCATTGATTAGAGACTTAATCATGGTCGTTGATTCTCAACGGGAAAAGTATAAAGGAAGGTTTGGGGTCAATTGTAGAGAACACACAAAAGGATTAAGGAAATCGATTTTCTGAGGTGAGAAGTTCTCAAGAGGAAATCGATTGGGGGGATCTTGCAACTGAGGGGTAGTGATAGTTCGAGAATATTGACAAAGAGGCGGAGAGAGTCTTGTGGAGGCACTGCAATAGCCAAGAAGAGCTGACGCTGGGCTAGTCTCGGCTCACGTAGCCTTGACCTAGTGCCAAAATGGCTAACGTAGAGGGAGAAAGTTGCCCCCCAAGCAGAGAGCCAGAACTGCCAGAAAACTGACGCAGAGCCTCAGAGAGCTCCACGCAGACCTGTGCAGTTACTGTGAAGGGGCAACACAGTTGTAATTGGGGCCAGCCAATTTTGCTGCCAAACCAGTCAGAATCTGTTGGGTGAAGTGAGGTAAACCTCACTTAGGGTTTCTGCCATTGTATTTCTCTGTCATTGGTCTGTTTGGAGGGAAACCAACATTTGTACTCAAAACTTTTGCTTAATAATAAAAAACCCTTAGAGCTGCTGCACCGCTTTTCTCGCATTAGGTTTTTTTGGGGACATTTAGTCAAAAAATAAGTCTCCTTTGTGTGTTTGTCTCATTTATTTTCCAGTACTTGATTTGTATATTGGTGTAGTTTGCAGTGTATTTACATTAATATTTTTCGAATGTTTATGAAAATAACTTGTTAAATGAAGAACACAAGTAGGTAATGCAAATCAGTTTACTGCAGTAGGATTTCTGACTTATTCAATTAAGAAATTTTCACTAGGATACTTTGGACAAAGACTTTTCACTCATTTGAGATAGAATTGAGGGCTAGTCTAACCAACTCTGAATCTTGAGGTGTATGCCCCACACCAGACAATTCATCATGGGTCTCTTGAAGCTCCGTGAGGACTGGATCCACATGCTCCCCCTTTTGCATTTGAGCAGATCTTAGCTTATGTTCAAGGTACATCTTCTGTTGCTCGAAAGATCCCTAATATAACGTAGATAATGTGTCCCACATCTCTTTAGCAGTCCCTCTGCTAGTGATGTGATAAACTACATGATCCTTCACTCCGTCGAGGATCATTCTTTTCTCCTCTGCCATCTCAGCTCGATACTTCTTCAGCGGATCTGGATCTACTATTTCAACCACCAAGCTGTCGACATATGTCTCGAGGGCATGCTCATCTAGAAGAAATGACATTTTAGCCTTCCTGATGACATAGTTGGATGCTCCATCCAACCTATCCTAATCCCTCAAGCCACTGGTTCCCATCTTTGCCACAAATGTCGAAAATCTCCTCTCTGGTTCTTACTGTTGTTGCTCAGCCAACAAGAAAATGGACTTGGTGAGAAGTCTTATTGAGGAAAAATTCCCTCACTGTACTTTTTTACTCTCTTTTGATGTCTTTCTGCCGAGAAAATTGACTTGCAGAAAAGATTGCATCCCACAAGCTTCTCCTCACGCTAAGGCTTCAATGTTGCTCCCTCTGCCCCGACAAACTTTCGAACTGTGAGTCCTTCCTCTCTGTCGACACACTCATAGAGAGACTGCTTCAAAAATCAGCGCTTTGGCTAGGACTGTGCAAACCCTCTGAGGTTTCGAACGCTACCTCCTGCAGCTATTTCGATCTTGCTCTTCTGCTCAGCGCTGGGTTCTCTGGCATTGCTCTTCTTGTTCCATCTGTAGCTTTAAGACCATGTGAAAATTCCTAAATCGGAATCCCTACTGCAACAACTAATGATATTTCTCTTACTTGTTAGATTTACTTGAACAAGTTATTTGCAGTTTCCTATGCCGAATATTGAAATATATACATTGCAGCCTTCACTTAATTAATTTATACGTTGAAATAAGACACTGTGCAAGAAAGAAAATACAACAAAATAACAACATTTTTTTTGGACAAATGTCTCCACAAAAACCCAATGCGGGAAAACCGGTGCAACATATCTCAGGGTTTTATTATTATGCAATAGTAAATCTGAGTACAATTCTTGGATGCTCAACTAGCAATCCGATACAGAGAGAAACTAGACAAAACGAATGGTGAAGTGCTCTCACCCTGTCACTAGGAGAATCTGAGTCTGATCACATTGAACTAGAGCCTTTGCGTAGCCTCTGCGCAGAACTGTGTAAGCCTCACACAGTCCCTATGTTACCCCTGCTAGGTATCATGTTGCTCCTTCTCTGGACCTTCTGTTGGCTGGAAAATCCGAATCTCTGCCTCCCGGTCTCACACCTTGGCTCCCAGCTTTTGAAAATTGATTTCCTCAGTAGGATTTCGATCTCCCTCTAAGGTCCGTGCTGCCACTACGTCAGCTCTGCATGGGCCAGCTTCTACGGCTTGTCGCTCTCTGGATGTTGTTCTGCCCTCTTTGCCTCCTACTCTTTGGCCCAGGAAAAATTCCTTCTTCCGGATACTCATTGCCCCTCATTGTTAGAATCTCTTCGATCACTCCTCTAGCAACTGCTACGCTGCCTTCTTTGAGAAATTCGATCTTCTTGATCTCTCTCGGTGTGTTCTCCAAGTGCCCATGAAGCTGTCTCTTATAATCCTCTCGTTGATCAATCAACGACCCATATTAGATTCTAATCAATGGCTAGGATCATATTGAATTGATCTCCGCCTTTTTCTAGAAGTTTCACCCACAATTTATATTAATACCTCTTAATTATTTTAATTTCCTAAGTTTAGATTTAGGGTCCTATTAAAAATAATTAATTATTTTAATAAAACTGTCTTCGGGTGGAATTTCCCAAAACGATTTCTAGGTATTGGAGAATGCATGTGTCTAAGCCTCCCTGCAAATTTTTAGGCCTAGAGCACATTCAATGCTACCCCAAATCAACACTTCCTTGATCAGACATATTTTCAAACCCTAACCTCAAAACCCCTCTTAGCCCTTCCTAGAGAGCCTATCACCTTGCTTTTCAAGCAAGAAAGACATAGATTTGAGCCTCTCTTGTGAATAGAATCACCTTTTTGCCTTTCTAGTGACATATTTGTCATTATGGTTCCTCCTACTGAGTATCCTCCCATCGGTGAAAGTCCAAAAAGAGCAGGAAGCCTTAACTGAGGTGATAGTGGGCTATCGTTCCATTGTGGCCCCTTGACGTAGTAGTTGCTCTATAGGATCCCCTCCTAGGACCCCTGCTAGTTTGAGCGGTTACATTTTTGGCACCGTTGTGGGGACGCAGGACGTGTGTTTTGTTCCCCATACGACATATTGACATATCATTATTGGTGACTCCGGTGGAAGAACGAAGCCCTAGTTCTTTATTGAACTTCAAATTTAATGCTTGTAGGGTGAAGCAATCATCTATTAAGGCATTTTAATTCACCTTGACAGCTCCATTTTAATCCTAATATGCAAATTCATGAAAAATCGACTATTGTCAAAACGAGATTAATCTTGGTCCTACATTTGCAAAATTTAATGCTCAAGACCTTCAAGAGCTGCAAAAGAATGTGGACAAATATGTTGAGTTTTATGAAGTTTTATTAGAGAACATCGATAAGGAATTCATGCTTAGGTTTCATGGGTCAACACAAAAGTAACTCTATTAATAATGTGTGCCTATGAGAAGGATCTTAGTTGTCTCTTTGACTTTGCTAGCTTAACCTATGCTTTTAATATTTTGACTAACCTAATCAATGAAACATACTATAATCAATCGCAAATCCCCACAAAAGGTAACCAATTAGATGATCAAGGTGACATTGAAGAACAAATGTGAAGGATGTTGATTTGTGGTAGCATCAAATGTTCTCTAGCCATGAAAATTGGTGGAGAGTCTAAAGCACATAAGATCTCCAAGACCCAGAAATCGTTTTGAGAAATTCCATCTGGATGAGGAGTTATTAAAATAAGTAATATTTTTAATGGGTTCCTAAGTCTAAACTTAGGAAAATAAAAATATTAATGGGTATTAATAAAGATAAGGATGAGAAGCTTCTAAGAGACGAGGATTAAATCTGTTTTAATCTTAGCTGTTGATTAGGGACTTAATCTCGGTCATTGATTCATCAACAAGAAAAGTATAAGAGAAGACTTGAGGGTCATTTGGAGACACACCAACAAATACTCAGTATCTCAAGGAAAATCGATTCTTAAAGAGAAGGAGATCGATTTCATAGGGAGACTTGCAGGGTGGAGGAACAGGGGGATTAGTAGTAGTCTAAGGAACTCAGAAGAGTGACGTATGGACTCTGAGAGAGCATAGAGGGAGACACAGACCAGTGAGACACAAAGATGACGCAGAGAGGGACTAGAGCTGCACAGAGCCACGTAGAGTGACGTAGGGAAAACGCAGTAGAGAAAAGAAACTCCCAAGGTGTCAGAAAGTCTTGGAGAAAAGTCTTAGGCGTTTTCTCCCAGTGTCTATGTAAATTTTTCTGTAAAAGTGATTGCTGCTGAAGATCGATAAAATCCCTCGTTTGCTGCACTAGTTTTCCTGCATTGGGCTTTTCAGGGGACAATTGTCCAAAAATAACTGTGTTGATGTGATTGATTCCTGTGCATATGCTTATTTCTGTATAATGATGTGATATCTGCAGTAGAATTTATCTTAATATTTACTAAAGAGATTTCGTAAATAACTTATTGGGAATAATAAGTAAGCGAATAAATCAGTTGTTGCAGTAATAGAATTTCTGTTTGGAAATTTTCACATGCTATCAGAGCAAAGACTCGACGATAGGAAGGGAAAATTGATTATGGGTTAGGAGCATGATGCAGAGGCATCCACTCAAGGACACTCGTGTAGATTTTCAGAAGAATGCACAAGAGACAGAAATTACGTTTATTCTTTGTTGGCTTCCAGATTGGAAGAAGGAGTTGCTTGCGTAGCAAGCTTTGCCTCCTCGGGGGTTTGGTATATAGATAGTGGAGCTTCCTGGCATATGACAGGAATCTGAGAATGTTTTTCAGATTATCAGGAAGAAAGAATGAATTTCCAGATCACCATGGGGAATAAGGAAAAGTGTACTCCAGTAGGGAAAGGTACTATAGTTTTTCAAACAGAAACAGGAGAGCGATTTCGAGCTACCAATGTGTTGCATGTGCCAGGACTGGGAATGAACTTACTTTCTGTATCTCAACTTCAAAGCAAGGGCTATGTCGTTTTCTTCATCAAGGAGAAAGTATACATCAAACACTCGAGTTGGAAAAAGAAGGTCGAGATCGGAATCAGAAGTAAAAGTTTGTGCAACATTGCTTTTAACTAATTTTCTCCCCGTACAAATATTAAAATGATTATTAAGTAGATGACAAATTTACAGAAATTTGTTTAGCATTTTGTAATAGAAATTTTGTAGAGTAGCTAATGCCCTGGACAAATTTCTCCATAAAATAGAAGAATTTGATCCTTTCTCCAAGAGTAATTTTCTTTCAGTACCTCCACAATAAACCCTTGGACAATTTGTAATAAACCCTCAGGTTGGCAGTAAAACTAGCTCCAATACCACTGTAATATCCCAAACGGGAAAACTGGATAGATTTTTTGGAATTTCCACTCACAAATGCTTCAAACAAAATTTTATTCAATTAACAGAAGATTACCATGTAAATATAACCAAATAAAGTTCAACAACACAAGAACATGACAAGCATAAAATGATCTCGACTTTTATTATAATAGATAATCTGGGGTTACATGCATATACAACCAAAATAGCTCAGATAAGAAGCTGGCCTCCAAGATATTCTACTCTACTGCTGCATGGGCCCTCCTCCAAACTGACACGAATTTCACTACTAAGCTCTCTTGTGAATTCTGGATGAATTCACCAAGGAGAGATGGGTACTCGCCCAATCTCATTAAACCACCCAAGGGGTTCCGTCTTAGGGCTACAATGAAGTAGAGAATTGGGTTCTCAACTCTCTCATACAAGACAATGCTCGAATCCAAGATGTCCTCTAATGGCCTCCTCCTCCTCTTTTATAGATCTAATGGACCCCTCTAGAAGCTCCTATTTTATTATTATTTTAATCATTGAGCACATTTCCCTTAATTAAAATATACTTTTTATGGTGGTAAAATGGTAAATTTGCCACCATGCTTCCTCAAGCCACCGAAAATCACTTCTAGCCATTCCATCCTATAGGTCTTCTCATTCCAGTTCCAACGAGCTATTACACCAAGGTGTTCTGCCAAGTATTCCTCCCAAAATACCACCTTAAGCGTAATTAATGGAGTCAGGCCCATTAATAACTCAATTTTTTTAAAAGTTGTCAGAATGCAACGGAACAAAAGACAAACTGTGTGGATGATAGAATATACCAAGCGAATGTCGTTAGACCTCATAAAAACTCCTCAAAACCCCATGAAAAACCTCCAGAAGCCCCTAGGCCCACTGATGAAGTAAATCTGCACCTGTGACCAGTCGGCCCCAACCCTGAAAATCCTTTATAATCATGCCATGAGGAACACCAGAAAAAGGAACATTACATCGGCACCCTAGTTGCAGTCACTGTCTCGGCATACTTACACTCTTGGAATACTATCTCGGTATTGTTACAGTCTCGGCTTAATTGAGATGAAAAGGACTTTGATGATCCTACAGTGGCATTCTCTATCTCGTAGTGACATGTTTTGAGTATAATGAATAATCCCATAGTGTCATGCATTGACTTGACATATAATCTAGATGCAGTCACAAATTTAGTCTCTGTCATGGATATGTTGAAGACATAGTTACAAAGTCTTGATCATGTAAAAGTTCTCGATGCATCTCTCATGAATACACACATATGGACCTTGTTGTTATGATGGTGATCGTGATGAGGGTGTAGAGATGATCTCAGTAAAGACACTGTGCTGATCTCAATGAGCAGTTAAGGTGCAGCAATAATGATCTTGGTAAAGCAGTAATGATGATAATGATTTCAACAGTAAGAAGAGGATTGGTGTCTTGGTCTTGGAGTGGCTTGATAGGTTAAAGGTCATGGTCTTGGTGTTTGTCAATGAGAAACTCTATAAGAAGAATTATGTGTAGGTTTTCGTCTCCAAGAGAGAGAGGTTTTGGCCCTGGCAGAATGCCACTTCTTATGTTCTTGTCTCTTTGTTTTGGTAGCAGTTTGATGAAATAAACACACACACTCATAATAAGAAGAACAAGATAAGATAAATAGTAAAAGCTTTTCACAAATTGTTATCAAGTATAGAAGAATCTACCTAATGATAATATAGATTCTTCAACATACCAAGACCATGGCCCTTGACCTATTAAGCCACTCCAAGACCAAGACACCAATCCTCTTCTTTGTTATTGTTGGGATCATCATCATCACTGTTGCTTCACTGAGGTTATCATTATTGCACCTTCACTGAGATGTGAAAATTATATCATTGCGGCAACTGATTTACTTTTCCTACTTATTTCATCATAAGTTATTCATGAAATTACTTCAACAAACATTAAAATAAATATTGTTGCAGATATCACATCGTAATACAGAAACAAAAATATGCACACATTGACACAGTTATTTTGGACTAATGTCCTTGGAAAAACCCAATGTGGGAAAACCGGTGTAGCAAGGGAGGATTTTATTATTCAGCAATTTTCTTGTACAACAGGGTGTCAAACTGGCTTACCCACAGATAGACAAACTTCTAGCACTTTCCTAAACCTAGCGTAGGCCCTACTAACCTCTGCTACAGCTTGAAACCTTCTGTGTCAGCCTGAAACCCTCTATGTCAGCCTACTGAGGCTCTGCGCAACCTTTCTGGGCTTCCCTACAACCTCTGCGTGGATGATGTAGGCCCTTCTGGCTTTGCGCAGTCTCTGTTGCCTCTGTGTGGCTTGCTTTAGTTCTACGTTTGCCTCTTCGGCACTGATCTCTCGTCTCTTTGTTCCATACTTGCTGCCTCCTGATTGCTCACCAGACCGCTGGTTCAATTTCTCAGCAAACCCTGCTCCATAAATTGAACTGACTGGTCTCCCTTAGTATTTTCTCCAAGTGCCCCTCAAGCCTCCTCTTATACTTTTTATGTTGACATCTCAACAGCCGAGATTAAGTGCCTAATCAACGGACCATTCTAACACAGATTCATATTAGTACACATTAATATTTTATTCTCCCTAAGTTTGGACTTAGGGACTCCATTAAAAATATTAATTATTTTAATATCTCCTGATCTGTTTAGAATCTGCCCAAACCCTTTCTGGGTATTGGAAATCTCATGTGCCCCAACCTCTCCACCAAATTTCGTGGCTAGAGCACATCCGATGCTACCCGAAATCAACATGGGATACTCATAACAACAAGATTATTGTTGCGGCACCATTGTCACATCTTAACTGAGATCTTCACCTTGTAATTATGTGTTCATCAAGATTATATCTATACCAAGATCATAATTGAAACTGTGCTGAGATCATGACTGCATCTAGTATGGTGTGTCACTGTAAGATCTTTTCATCAAAAATATACCAAGTCTATGACTTTGTTTTCTTCATGCATTGAGATCTTTGTCATCATAGATATGTTGAGACTGTTTAGTATGCCAATACAGGGTATGTTCTCTCCCTACACCAAAATCCGTATCATTGTAGTTATGTCGGGACTATGACAGTGAGCAAGCCGAGAGTATGTTATCCTCATCATAACAAATAGGCCTAGACTATATGTGCTATTGTGGGATCATCGTGATCCTCTTCATGATAATTAAGTCGAGAGTGTATTACTAAGAGATTGCCGAGAGTGTGACTGCGTTTAGTATGGACCATGGTTGCGTTTTAATATGTCGAGACTGTGATCATGGGGAGTCCGAGACACAAAGATACTTATCACTGTAATTACCCATTTCAGTTGTAGAGACATCCAAAATCTATACTCCTGTAATGCAGATCTCAAAACTTGTATTACTCCAAAGATTGCAGAGGATCTGAGATCCCTAAGCCTCACTGTACCCATCGAAATTACAGTGGAATTTGAGTTCCTGTACCTCTGTTTTGCGCAGACCCTAGCTAGGTATATATAGTAGTTTGTCCTCCATATTTAGCCGACTTGAACGAGTGAACGAATGTGTCTCCTAATATGTGTCGACATTTCTTCTTTTAATTCAATTTGCAGGCCGACATGACAAAGAGGATTGTGCTTGTCATTGGAGGGCTATTTGATAGTGTTTGTGACTCAAATACATTTGATATATGCCCAAGAAGGGTTCTTCAACATTTTATTTGACTCTTTGACTTTCCTATAGCACTTCAACCATGCTAGACCTCTACAATGAGCAAGAAACTCATTTTTACAATTTACAAAAATAATATTTCTTTTCTTTTACAAGTACAAATATCAAAATCACATTTATGAAAGCCGAACCTAGTTACACTTCCTTCAACACCCACATTCCACGAAGTTTGCAATTTTCTCCTTTTCTCCTATGTCCAATGTCAAAAATGCCTGCATTGTCAAAATTTTCAAAATTAGGTGATGCTTAGCAAAATTTATTTAGTTGGGGATATCTCAATAGGGCCATTCTATGGCCCAAAAATTTTTGATCTACCACTAAAATTTATCTCTAATTATTCCACAAACTAATTTATCTCTAGTCAATCTATGCTCTAGTTCTGCAGAACAAGCACCTTGTTTTATTTTTGTTGATGAGGATGTGGATTATTAGGAGATACATAGTTGTACTTGTCTTTAGCCCATGTTTTGTTTCATTTTCATCACATATAGCCATGTACAAAGACTGATTTTGGATTTATAGTCTCATGTATAAAGGTTTGTTTTGGAACCTTGGATGTATAGTCTCATCTATAAAGGCTAGTTTTGGATTTTGCATCTTGTAATCATCTATGGCGGTTAATATAGACATGGTTTCCCTTTTGAAATGTCATTTATGTGTATCTTTAAGATTATATATGTGCAACTTAGGTTTCCATGTAACAAACCAACTTTCAATCCATTTGTTTACCATATAGGAACTTGAGAGATGTAAAAATTTATGTTTACCATATTGGAACTTGAGATATGTCGTTCCATGTGCATCAGGACATTATTTCGTTGACATGCACATCTATAGCAGACTGAGGAGATCATATGCTTAGAATGCGTGCAACCCTTCTTTAAGATTTGAACATTTTAAAAATCATGGAATTTCACATTTAGTAATCCACAAATTGTTTATTCAGTTTTCAATATTCTACCTGTAATTGTACTCACAGTTTACTTTTGTATTGTATTTTGATTACAGCACGAGGAAAATATGCAGATCAAGGATCAAGAACTTGCAAGGCTTAGGTTTGTTTTCAAACATATAAAAATTTAATGCAAATTTTATTTGTGTGTAAATGCTAATAAGACTTTCTTGTAAGATTATGAACTTAGTACTATGTCTTGAAAATTTCATCCATTAGCTTGAAACATTCCAATAAGGAATATATATGTATATATATATATATATAGATATTCCAAATATTTCCTTATTCGTATTGTTGTATTGATAATCTTATATAGCTTACGCATCTTATTTCTAGGGCTCTAATTAATGAAGTCGAACAATTCGAACAAGTTCAGATGACTGCACTACAGCAACATTTGGGCAAACTGAAATGCGTAAGAGAATCTTGCCCATTGTAATTGTTGTAACGCGTATATATATATACACACACGTCATTCATTAATTTCATTTGTATGTTAAGCAATTTCGTAATTTCGCCTCGCGTTTCTTTCTAACTCCATTGTTTCGGACAGCTTAGAGTGACCCGAGCTAATATAATTGCTCCATTCTCCTCCATTGAATAGCATGTAAAGACGTACAAATGAAAGCAAATGTCCAAGAATGGAATATTTTTTTGTTGTTGCTTGCACCAATTGTCTTAGAGAGAAGATGCCTCTTATAACATTCTTTTGTATACATCAAGCTCATTTCCAATTACCGAGGTAAATCCCCGAGCTGAACTGATTCCTTACCAAGTCATATGTATGTCATGTGTATAATTGATTTGAAGAGAAACAGAAATTGTACCTAACACGAGGTTTCTAGTAACATGTTAATGGGGATTTGTATATTTCAGAGTATCATTTTAATTTGTCGCTTTCAAGGCAACTGCTATGTTCTTTTATTGTTATGTCTAACTAGTAGCATCTTGGACTGATATCCATACCAAGATAAGAGTTGTATATGCAAACTACTGTGTGTAGACCAACACTTTTAACTAATACTTTGCAATCATTTGAAAAAGAATGCCCGATGATGCTGTTATAATTGATTTGGAGAGATAGAAATTGTACCTAACAGGAGGTTTTCTAGTAATTCCAAAAAATGGACTTTTGATGGCATGTTAATGGGGATTTGTATATTTCAGAGTATTATTTTAATTTGTGACTTTAAAGACAACCGCGATGTTCTTTTATTGTTATGTCTAACTATCAGCATCTTGGAGTGATATCCATATCAAGATAGGAGTTGTATATAAGAACTATTGTTTGTAGGCCAACGCTTTTAACTAACACTTTGCAAACATTTGGACAAGAATGTCTGATTATAGTGTACTAACTGTAGGAAGCAATTCGAAAAATTAATACTAGTACTTACGTTCTTTTGATGAATATTTCAATACGATAAAAAAATGCCATATTTTTATTGTTTTGGAAGGTTATTTTCAGGTGGTTTTTCCAAATCTATAAAACTGTTTTATCAAGCAATAAAAGGTTTTTAGTTGTGTTAATTGTGCATAAATTTACCATATGATATTAATGTAAAGGAGGGACATGAATTGTGTGTTATGGTCTAGTTGCAACTTTTGAGCAATTGTTGCGGTGACTTGGGTTTAAAACTTGCCTCTTTGTGTGTGGTTTGTTAAATATGGCTATTGATATTTTGGTGGTTTGGACAAATAATTGAGATTACAACAAATGTCATTTTTCACTTAAGAGTAGGAGAATGTGATGGGTTGTTTCTAGGTTTACCTCTATAAAAAAGAATAGCTTCTCATTTTTCTTTAAAATTCTGATTTAATGAAAGACGAACATAAAATGTGAGAAAAGAGTAATGAAAAATGATAGTATTATTAGGTACAAAAGAGAAAGCTATTGCATTTCCAGTTTGATGTTCTTGGATCATGGCTATTGTTGATATTGTAGGTGGAGGATGAAATCCTAGCTAGCCGCTAAAACCCTAGTCTTAGGATTTGGGTTCCTTGGACGATGGAGACACCCCCGCCTTTGATTGGAGTTTTGAAGCTACAAATCTTTGAGTTTGTATTAAAAACCTCTTGAGATGGATTCTCCTATGCAAGTTGATTCTAGTGGTATGTGGAGCGTCGCATGGGCATTCCCAGTTTGTAAGAAATGCTAAGTCAAATTTGAAGACCCAAGCTTGGGTCCCCAAGGTGTTGGAAATACTAAGAGAGGGGATGAATTAGTATTTATTTTCAATTGTTATGTTACCAGTTAAGATTCTTCACAATTATAATAAAAAAGATAAATAATAAGGATTTTATTATAAACAAGTGAGGACACTAATCCTCTTTTACAAAAAAATTGAGTACAATGATGTTTAAGGGTATCAATCCTTTAATCTTCCAGGCTCCAACCCATTGCCAAGCACCAACTTGGACTTTTGTGAGGCTCCAACCTCTAGGGATCCAACCTGTTGAGGAGGTAAATCCCCTCTGCGGACAGAGGCGATCCCTACTAGCCTAGACCGGGTCTAGCAACAATCATCAAACGCTATAGTGCAAGTTCCTAATTGCAAATTAATAGACCAGTGATGAAGGCCTCTCT
The DNA here is from genome assembly GCA_000404065.3 of Pinus taeda. NCBI lineage: Eukaryota > Viridiplantae > Streptophyta > Pinopsida > Pinales > Pinaceae > Pinus > Pinus taeda. Next base: position 68,375 of record APFE030578150.1, read on the forward strand.
GGATTCCAACGCTATTGTTTGTAGGAGAGGTGGTGCTCCCGTTCCTTTGCTCCGACAGATCACAATCCTCATGATCTCTGTGAATGGACACCTGCACATATAAGAAACGACACAAACACAAGCATAAAATCCAACATATGCAACTATATGTCAGTCAGAAAGGACATAACTCATCATCATCACAAATAATAACGAGAGTGGAACCATAACCAATAGTCATTCATTAATAATTAATCAAAGGGGAATACAACCAAAGTTCTGATGCTGGATTCTCCTTTGGCGGGTAGTCAGCAACACATGTCTTGCAAAGCTTGTCGGGAATAAGGACAAGCCTCTCTCTTTGGATCTTAGACAATAATCTCCTTACTTGGATTTGGCCTTATGGGAATCAAGAAGGCTCTTGCAGCATGAAGCTCTTGGAAATTTGGCAATTCTGAATCTCTAGAACTAGCTTGCAAAGGAAAATGGGCAAGCTTTTATAGATGGAGGAAGGGAAGTTGGGATCATAACCAATAATCATGGGATTGGCCATATCATCAAGGAAGCTTCCATGAGAGGTGGCAAACCACTTCCTCTCTATGGAAATTCGTGGCCGAACCACCCACCCAAGATAGATAGCAGTCCAGGAATTTGTTAGAACGAAACTTTTTCGATTTATTTGTTAAAAAACACCTTTGATTATGGTTGGCACGGGTGCGACTCTTTGACAGAGCGCTAATTGGCGTGCCCTCTTTGGAGGATTTGCCCCCTTGGCGTGGAGGCTGCACAATGGAACTGTGCCAATGGAAAAAGAGTTAATTTTAGGGTGTTTTAGCAAGAGATGTCTTCAGGGCAAACAAAGCTCATGTTCAGAGGAGTGCAATGCAAGTGTTTGTAGGCCATGTCACTTCTCATAGGTCCCGGAATGAGTCCTCCAAGATGCGGGAGAGCGGTAGTAGGGACGGTGACAAATTGTTGTGTAACAGATGCCCCCTAAAGCATGAGACTCGAAAGAGAGGGGTGAAATTCTTTACGAGAACATGTCCAACCGAAAACACTGTCGCAGCCATCCATAGCAGAGTACACAATAATCTAGATCCAATGTATGGGCGCAGCCATCCATAGTAGAGTACACAATAATCTAGATCCAAGGTATGGGCGCAGCCATCCAGTGAGGATCGATAAATAAACTCAGGCATGGTCATAGCCATCCAGTGAATGAGTCATGTAATAATCATAATAATCCACAAAATCGCAGCCTGGATCCCAACAGACAAAATCCAGGGTCTTGCGCTTCCATCTCGACCCAAACAAAGTACAAGTTCAAGCATGCGAATATAGGAGCTAAAGTCGAACATGCAGGAACATCGTCTGATTACCAGCCAATGGTGAAAGCCGTTAACATACGCGAGAGGTACCACCAATAATGACAATGGCCCTCAAGGTACTACAGGTACAATCTACAACGTGTGAATCAGTGAGCCGGCGTTGAACACCCGTAGAATCATTTGATCAGAGACCAATGATGAAAACCTCATGTCGAATGCGAAGAACCTGCCATTGAGGCATGCAGGCTCCAAGGCACCAGAAGGGAGTCCCTAGATCAGCTTCCTGGATAATGAGCTGAAGTCGACAAGAAGTGACCTTGATCGAAGGTGGGCCATAGTGTTTCTCACATCATCGACGCGAGACGGAGGAAGATAATGTTTTTATGAATCAAGATTATATGAGTTATTAGAGGGAGTTTGATATCTCGCAAAGGTCAACTTCTCTTAAACATATCGATGGCACGACAGTGGACTTGGCAGTATTTGACATCAATCGATCAGAGGTCATGGTGACAAGGCAAAGAGCAGATGAGAGGTCAAACAGGATCACCCAAACCCACAGAGGCAAGTGAAAAAATGAGATGAGATGTCCCCACCCAGACACGAATGTAGACAAGTGCCATGTTCAAGAGCGACATACTGTCGACACGACAATGATTTTGGTTCCATTTTCCCCACCATTTCTGGCGAGCACCCAAATTATTTTTATTAACAAGCTTGAAGGGGATAACATATTCTTGTGAAACATCATTTCGACGGAATCCAATGTCATCAAGTTTTAACGAGTCTGACAAAGGAAAAGCTCGGCGTCTTTTCATGTTTAGAGAGTTTGAAAAGACAGCATAAAAGTAAACTCCAAGGGTGTCCTTTTTCGTAAAGTTGTGCCTCTCGAGCCCGAAAAAGTAGAAAACAATGCTTGAAAGAACCGCTCGACCATTACGATCGAGGAGTACTTTTCATGATTAGTGACTTCGACCTGAAAAAGTAAAAAAGCGATCGAAATCATGTTGTTTCATAACCGTTAACGAGCATGAAACGAAAAGGGCCCGACGATCTTTTCATCTTTACACAGTCAGAAAAGAGCTTAAAAGTGGTTGCCTCTTATTTACGTTTAACGAGTCGAGGAATAACTCGACAATCTTTTCATTTTTAAACGGTCAAAAAAGCGTTGAAAGCAGACCTCCATTTTTATTCTCTTTAACGAGTCAAAAAGGGAAAAAATACTCGGCAATCTTTTCATATTTTACGAGTCAGAAAAGAGCTTAAAAGTGACTCGTCCTACAGGAATGAGTGGTATAAAGGGTAGTAACTGGTTCCGGCAATGGTTGAACTGCTCAAAACATGTAATGGTCAAGAGGCTTGCTAACAAAACCACTCTTAACTACGGTCCCTCAAGAAAGGAAAACAAGCAAGTGAAAGCATATGATCGGCCAAAGAGATGGTGGCGATGGAATGAAACAACCAAGGCCCATCTAACATAATTGAGCAGATAAAAATGGCAATCAGGAGATGTATATCGGGCATGGGTTCATTTTTACACAAGCTTGAACCATGGAGAACTCTGTTTGGATTCGGTTTCATGTTTACACAAGCTTGAAATGAAAAACTATGCTTGTTATAAGTTCGCATACCCCCATCATAATGACGCAAAACGAGGTACATGCCCCCCAAGCTTCATTGCATTCAACAAAGTGGATGGAATGAAGGTTCACTTTCGAGATCTGGGAAAGACTCGACTTGTATTTTACAAGATCTTAATCAAAAGACTCGATTGAGAAAGGGAGTTGTTCATTTTTTAATGAGGTTGACATAGTAAAAGAACTATCCTCATAACCCTTGTTTCATTTTTTAATGAGCTTGACACAAGATCAGGAACTATGCTCGACTAGACCCAGTTTCATTTTTTAAGGAGCTTGCCATAGCAAAGCAAACTATGCTCTGACCAAACCTAGTTTCATTTTTTAAGGAGCTTGACGTAGGAAAGCGAACTATGCTTCGACCAGACCTAGTTTCATTTTTTAAGGAGCTTGACATAGGAAAGTGAACTATGCTTCAACCAGACCTAGTTTCATTTTTTAAGGAGCTTGACATAGGAAAGCGAACTATGCTCCGACCAGACCTAGTTTCATTTTTTAAGGAGCTTGACATAGGAAAACGAACTATGCTCCAAACAAACTTCATCATAATGAACAGGAAGTAGTTGCTTCCAAGAGTGCCACTCCCGGTGGAAGGACAACATCTTGGAAGTCAGGACCCAATGCCCCCAGGACACTATGCACGACGGCATCATCACTGGATACAGGCACGGGATAAGTAGCCACATAGTTGACTTGCGGTGGCTCAGATATAACCGGTGGATAAAAACCAGGAGAGGATGACAACTGCGCAGGAGGCACCGGGGGACTAAAGAACGATAATTAATCTATAGTCATGATCCTTCCGTCGTGTGGAAAGCAAACCACACGAAAAAGTGAAGAGACAAGGGCCCCCATGGCATAAACATAGTCACGGCCAAGGAGAAGACTAAAATCTAAAGCACCTTAGGTAACCAGTACGTTGATATAGACGGTTTTGCCTCCCAAAGTAATAGGGAACTTCGGAAGGATCCCTAATGGTTGACTGGTTCCTCCGTCAAACGCTAACAGATTCTGTGCGACCGGCACAAGCTGTGGGGAGCCCAAAGCTTGCCAAGTAGTGGAAGGCATAAGACTGACAGATGCACCCTCATCCAAGATAGTGCCAGGTACTGCCTTATCATAGGCATGTATTGTAATCTAGAAAGGCACATGGGATGGAAGGCGGAAGGTGGTCAAATGACTCCAACCGAAGGAAACGATTGAACTACTTGGTAGGGGAATCGTATGATTGCCCCCCTACTCTAAAGGTACCGAAGAAGGACTCTCTGGATCAGTTGGGATAGGAGGGTCATTTTCTAACTCAGGAGAATCTGACAAGACGAGAAGAACATGAGGATGATGCTCTTCCGAAACAGAGTGATCAACGGGTGGTGAACCCGAGTCGACACTCTTTCCGACCAATGGTTGGTCTGGAACAGGCTTGGCACAGCCAGGCTCGGAAGGAGGATGGACAAGAGAAGAATCTAAGTCAATCTCTTTGTCGACGGGGAGAGGGTCTGAAGAGAGCCTCTGATAACCAACGGGAAGTTGGGGTGAAGAAGCTGTAAGACTTTCCAAGACAGCGGAAGCTTTATCCATGAGCGGACAAAGGTGAAGGGGATGGTTGCCTTCACATAGCCTACAGGGGATTCGAATCTTCCCGTTCTTCTTACCATAGCCAGCTAATAGGGTAGCATCGCCATGAGCTTCAGAGGAAGATGAGGGGCAGGCCGGATCGTGAGACCATACTTCTAAGAGCCTGGGAATGCCAGGACAATCACGAAGAAGATGGTCATCCTTGCACAATTTACAAGGAAACTTGACCTTCCACGGAGGAGCAGAAGGTGGCCCGACCTGAGATGTACTCGAAGCAGTAGCTGCACTTTTAACCTCTCACTTAGGAGACTTCTTCTTCTTCTTCTTCTTCTTCTTAGCCACCCGGTTACTTGAATCTAGACTTTCACTGGGCAAATTAGAAGATGAGGACGTAGAAACAAGCGAAGAAGGGAAGAGGTCCACCTTGGAATCAACATGATGTTGTCCGGGTGGAGGAACGGATTGACCAGTAATTGAGACACTAGAGACCACAGAGGTTGAGAACAACCAAATAAGAAACCCAACAATTAACCCAGGAAGGGACAACGTTGCCATGTAAGGAGCACCAACATTCCCAAAAGGAGGAAAATGACCAGGATTCCCGTTAGAGGGGATTCCTGGGTTGGTGAACTCTGGAAAAGTAGCCATCGAAAACTGAAAATCGCACACGGGGCTGAAAAAGAGTCAAGACACACAATCAAACGGCCAACAAGCAGAATCTAACCAACGTGTGATCGCGGGTGATTGAATTTTTACCACATTGAAATTAAGAAACTTCACCGTTTCATGTTTTAAGAGTCAAGAAATGGATAAAAGGTGACTTTATCACTTTCAAATTTGAAACAAGCGTGAAAGGACAAGCGCTTGGTGATCCTTTCAAATTTAGGGAGTCAGAAAAGATCAAATGACTACTCAGGGATACTAGGCAAAGAGGGTGTACCAAATAACCGTGAACTGCAATATACACCTTGGTTTTATAAATGAAAGAGAAATCAACCAAGGACTTTCCGTACGTGCAGGCAATCTCCCTGAATGTTGTGTTCAGTGTATCAAAGGTATAGGGCAGCAGACTTGGCTTCCTATGGATAAAGGATGATAACCTAGTGGGGTCTCCCCATATACTCGACGGTACGTGGGAGCACAATTTCGTACTAGACCACTATTGAGTCACAGAAGGAGGAATCACCCAACCTCAAGTGGAAACAAAAGTGACTAGGTTTAACGACGCCGGAGCACGTCTCTAGCTTAGACCTCTAAATATGTTTCGTTATGTTCCAATGCGTTGTTAGATTCATTCAGTTCATTTTAAAGTTGATCTTGGATTATGTTTTAGTTTTCAGGGCTTACCGTATGTAATGTCTCAAAATTTCCTAAATGCAAACTATATGCCACAGTATATCATTTTATTCGATGAATGCTAACTATAAGAGAGTTGAGAGCTTTCACACAAACAAAATGACCATAAAACAACCAACGATCTCTAATGCAGCTAATGGAAATCAAAAAGCTTTTGCTTCAAAGTCACTAATCACTAATAACAACAAAAAGCTCTAATTCACATTAACTAATGAAAAGCAAAAGAGATTTTTTTTTTAATGTTAAAGGCAAGATGCACTAAACAAACTTTGAGAAATGATAATAAGAGAGTGAAAACAAGCAAATTTCACTCAATGCAAGCACAATCAGATCCCTAAATGACAAAGCAGTCCTTCAAAACCGAGAAAGGTCCCAAAGACACAAATGAGCCGTGTATTCTAGGCCCAAAGCGAAACAAAGCAGAATTCAAGTGGAAAAGAGGTAGGTCACTCAAATAACGCAATAAAATGATTAACAACCACTAAACAAGTACAAGGGAGCAATCAAAACGTCGACTGGACCAATAAAAGACCAAAAACTCCTAAGGAAGGCTCGACACACAAAGCCACTACATGCCCTAGGGCTAAAAACGTGGAATCGATAGAAAATGGCAAACAACCAAAGGATGAAGGTTAAAACCAGTCAAACAAGACTCCAACACACTCAAGCAGTCGAGAAAATGTATCCAAAACAAAGACCAAGCTCAGAAGGCTTAAAAACAAGCAAACTTTAGCAGTTCCCAGGCCTGGCGCGACTGTTAGGCTGAAACTAGTGCCTTTTAAGGATTGGCGCGGGTGGTATATTGACAACTAGCGCCAATTGGCGCGAATGTTATGCAAAAAAGCGCGCCAGTCAAGTTTTTTGTGCCAAAATGAAAAATAAGCAATCCAAAACCAGGCCAACGATAACCAGGTAAGCTAAGAAGCAAACAACAACAAAAGAACTCAGCCCAATAAGCTGACCAAGCAAGCAAAGAATCAAGAAACAGCCAAAAAGGCAAGACAAGCCTCCCCAGTGGAATCGCCAAGTTGTTGTGGAGGTAAATCCCCTCTATGGACAGAGGCGATCCCTACTAGCCCAGATCGGGTCTAGCAACAATCATCAAACACTATAGCGCAAGTTCATAATTGCAAATTGATAGATCAGTGATGAAGGCCTACCTGGATTCCAACACTATTGTTTGTAGGAGAGGTGGTGCTCCCATTCCTTTGCTCCAGCAGATCACAATCCTCACGATCTCCGTGAATGGACACCTGCACATACAAGAAACGACACAAACACAAGCATAAAATCCAACATATGCAACTATATGTTAGTCAAAAAGGACATAACTCATCATTATCACAAATAATAACAAGAGTGGAACCATAACCAATAGTCGTTCGTTAATAATTAATCAAAGGGGAATACAACCAAAGTTCTGACGCTGGATTCTCCTTTGGTGGGTAGTCAGCAGCACATGTCTCGCAAAGCCTGTTGGGAATAAGGGCAAGCCTCTCTCTTTGGATCTTAGACAATAATCTCCTTGCTTGGATTTGGCCTTATGGGAATCAAGAAGGCTCTTGCAGCATGAAGCTCTTGGAAATTTGGCAATTCTGATCTCGGAACTAGCTGCAAAGGAAAATGGGCAAGCTTTTATAGATGGAGGAAGGGGAGTTGGGATCATAACCAATAATCATGGGATTGGCCATATCATCAAGGAATCTTCCATGAGAGGTGGAAAACCACTTCCTCTCTATGGAAATCCGTGGCCGAACCACCCAACCCAAGATAGATAGCAGTCCAGGAATTTGTTAGGACAAAACTTCCACCGTTTATTTGTTAAAAAACACCTCTGATTATGGTTGGCGGGGGTGCGACTCTATGACAGAGCATCAATTGGCGCGCCCTCTTTGGAGGATTTGTCCCCTTGGCGTGAGGGCTGCACAATGGAAAAAGAGCTATTTTTAGGGTTTTTTAGCAGGAGATGTCTTCAGGGCAAACAAAGCTCATGTTCAGAGGAGTGCAATGCAAGTGTTTGTAGGCCATGTCACTTCTCATAGGTCCCGGAATAAGTCCTCCAAGATGTGGGAGAGGGGTAGCAGGGACGATGACAAATTGCTGTGTAACACAACCCTTTTCTTTTCAAGGCTCTAACCTAATATTTAGAGGCTCCAACCCCTAGTGCCCCAACCCTTTAGTCTTTTAATAAAAGTGAATAATTTACTTACTTGAATTTCTTCACAAGATTCTGCATTGTTCAGTACTTCCCTTGCCCAATATCTCCAGAAATGCTTCACTCTCCAAGGCTCCAAGATCTTCATTTTCCAAGGCTCAAGATTGCTTCAAATGGTGATCTCAAGTTGTTTCAACAAATCTTCAGATTTTGATCTTTATAATATTAGTGGGTTGCTTCCAATGTTGTCAACTGCTTCAAATCTTAAGACCTAGAGTCACATGCAACCTTCTTTAACCCTTGACCAAATCATAGAAAAGAGTGTCCTCTTCACAGGTGACAGCTTTAAGTGCAATGGAAATTTCAAGTTGACCGAGCTTCCTTCTGTATCTAAACCGAGCCAAGAAAATAGATCCAAACTTTAGAATTATCCCTAAAATCAAGACAATGCTTTCGATGTTTTTGTGATAGGTCTAAGCCTCAAATGGTTGGACTTTAGCGAAAAAGGAATGCTTCCACAGCTCAACGATGATGACAACTTCAAAAAAATAGAGATTCTCGTCCTCTTTACTATGACTAATACAGGTCTGAGTTCTATTTTCTATCACAGATCCGAGAACAGAGTTTATCACAGGTCAGAGGGGTAGTTTAACACTGAAATGCTTCCCACAAGATCCAAGATCTAGGTGATAGAGATGTAGGCTTTTGCGAGGAGACTATCCACTGTAAACAGATCTAAACTTCAAGTTTCTTTACATAGGTGTCTAGATTGAATCACAGTCCTCGAACAAATTTGTCCTTAAGTTATTATCTCCTCGGCCTTCTCTAGTTCACAAGATGTGAACTCCTTGTTGTAATCTCAGATATCTTCACTAAGTTGATATTTTGAAATGGAGGATGAAGTTCTTATATATATGGTTTTCTCATTGAAAATGGGGGGACATGACTAATGGAGGGAGGTTGACATGTGAGATAATGTATAGGTCGGCTAGGCTACAAAAATATGAAATATAACCTTAAAAAATCAATTTCTCTTAGAGTATTTGGAGTTAGAAGCTGAGTAAGGGTTTGTTGGAAAGAGAAAAGAGTCCTCTTCAAGATGGAGAAGGAGCCAATGTAATAGAATGGTCTCCAACCATCATACAAATGTGTTATGCCTTCAACCATGTGATCATATCATCTCCATGTCATCATATGGTCCTCCAACAACATTGTCATATCATCCATGTCATCATATTGTCTCCATGTCATCATATGGTCCTCCAACCATGTCATCATATCATCTCCATGAGAGTAACCTTCAAGAGTATTTTCATCAATGACAATTACTGAGCAACAATCTCCCCCTTTATCATTGATGGAAATCTTCTTTCTTCCAACATTTTCTCCCCCTTTGACATCAATGGCGAATGGGGTGCCCAAGTACTCCCCCTATCAAGTTGCTTCTTGTCATGCTTCTCCCCCTATCATGGTGCTTCTACCCTTGTCGATGTGCTCTCTTAATGTGATGCAAGAGAAATGACCCCCATCTTTTGGCGAAGATATTCAAATGCTTCTCGTGGTAAGGGTTTTGTAAAGATATCTGCAATTTGCTCCTTTGTATTTACATATTCCAACTTGATATTTTTTTCAACAACTTGTTCACGGAGAAAGTGGTATTTGATTGGAATATGTTTGGTCTTTGAGTGCATTACTAGATTCTTTGAAAGACTGATGGTGTTGGTGTTGTCACAATAGATGGTGATTGGTTGATTAGTTTCTATGTTGTGGAGAGAGATATAGAAGATTTTTTTTTGCTGAGCCAAGATACTAGACAATCTCCTATGAAGAATGCATTTTTGCTAGTACTTTTTTGATCATCTATGATTCCACCCCAATCAACATCGGTGTAACTTATCATAGTGAGAGTTGTGCTTTTGGGATACCATAGACCAAAATAAGGAGTACCTTTCAAGTATCTGAGAATTCTCTTCACAACCAACAAATGGGATTGCTTAGGAGTTGATTGAAATCTTGCCACCATTCCTACTGCTTGCATAATATCGGGTCTTGAAGCAGTTAAGTATAGGAGAGATCCAATTATTGACCTGTAAAGAGTTGCATCTATCGAGGGGGATTCATAATCTTTGCTCAATTTGCAATTTGTGGTTATTGGTGTGCTCAAAGGTGCAGATTCTTCCATCCCATATCTCTTAAGCATGGCTTTAATGTATTTTTCTTAGGATATAAACATACTTGCTGTAGTTTGAGTTACTTGTAGTCAAAGGAAGTAAGATAACTCACCAATCATCGACATTTCGAATTCTTTCGACATATTTTGAGAAAATTCATGGCTCATCCCATCATCATTACTGATAAAAATCAGATCATTAACATATACAAGAGTGATTAGTAATTTAAGCTTGTCCATCTCCATGTAGAGATTACTCCCTGCCACCCCCTTTCTGAAGCCTTGTTGTTGTAGATAGTGATCCAATCTTGTGTACCAAGCTCTAGGAGCTTGTTTCAACCCATATAATTCATTTTTTCAATGTACATACAAAGCCTTTTCCTTCTGCTAGATCAAACCCTTCTGGTTGCTCCATGTAAACTTCTTCCTTTAGATCAACATTTAGAAATGTTGATTTCACATCCATTTGATAAAATTTGAATCCTTTTGAACAAAAAAATGCCAAAAACATCCTTATAGCCTCCATATGAGCTACCAATGCAAAGGTTTCTTCAAAGTCGATTCCTTCAATTTGTGAATCACCTTTACAAACAAGTCTTGCCTTATTTTCTTCATTCAATTTTTTTTTACACCCACTAGGTTCCATTTATATTTTTATCTTTTGGACGAGGTACAAGTTCCCATGTTTCATTATTTTCGATTTGGAACATTTCTTCTTCCATTGCTTCCACCTAATGAGGGTCCTTACTAGCTTGAGCAAAGTTTTCTGGTTCTACCATGAATAATAAGGCAACATTATCTTTTCTTAGTGTATTTGCCATCCTTCTTCGAGTTTGTATTCCATCATTTGTATTCCCAATAATATGTTCTTCTAGATTGTTTTTTTGAACAAATTTTACTTTTGATGGAGTCTGGGATGGTTTCTTTTGATTTTCTTGATCCTTTTCTTACTTTGTTGTACCCTCTTCAAAATCTTCAAGAATAGAATCTTCTTCATAGACTTCAATTTCCTCTTCTGGGAATGCTTCATCAATTTTTACGTCAATGTTTTCCATAATTTTTCGTAATCGATTATTGTAGCATTTGTATGCTTTGCTCCTTGTAGAATATCATGAAATATTCCTTCATCAACACAAGAATCAAATTTTCCTGGCGAGTCATCATTGATCTTCATAAAACATTTTCTTCCAAACATTCTAAAATATTTTACTAAAGCAGGTCTTCCTTTCCATAATTCATGTGGAGTCTTGTCATTATTTGGTCTTAATTGAGTTCTATTCAAGGTATATATTGTTATCTCGGCTGCTTCTCTCCAAAACTTGGCCTGCAAATCAGTTACTAGTAACATTGTCCTTTCCATTTCTTGTACAATTATGTTTCTTCTTTCCACTACATTTTGTTTGGGATTTCTAGCAACAGAGAGCTCTCTCTTGATTCCATGCACATTGTAGAAATCATCAAATTCCTTCGAATTGAATTCTCCTCCTTTATTTGTTCTAAGGCATTTAATCTTTGATTATTTTTCATTTTCTACAAGAGCTTTAAAAGCCTTAAAACATTCAAATGCTTCGGATTTGAATTCTATAAAGAATACCCACATCATTCTAGTATAGTCATCCAAAAATGGAGCAAAGTACCTTTTGCCTTGTAGAGCTGGAGTTCTGGTTGGTCCACAAATCTACATGAATGATCTCCAAAGGTTTTGATGTTGACAACTCCTTAGTCTTGAAGCAGGTTCTAGTTTCTTTTCATGCTGACATGGGCCACACACAACTTGATCTAGCTTGACAATATTTGGAATGTCCATTACTGCATTTGTTTTGCTGATATTAACCAAGTTATCAAAGTTTAGATGCCCCAATCATTTGTGCCATAAACATCTTTCATCTGTTGGACTCATATAACATTTATCTTCTTGAATTTTACTCAAAATATATATGTTGTCTGTGTTGGAAATAATACTGTGGGGGGGAGGGGGGTGAATCAGTGTTATCAATTTTTCTTTTCATACTCAGATCTACATACGCTACTTCAATGAAGGTAACTCGTGTGTACACGCAACTGTCTTTAAAGCAACAATTGTATATCCAACAAACTTGTGATTCAAGTAATTCATCATATGTTGCTCTTTAATCATTGCATCAGTACTTCATTAACCATATACACAGTGACCATGTGCAGTAATAACTGAATAAACTATCACACATAAGCAACACTCATGAACATCAAGATTTAAGGTGGAAACCCAATGCGGGACAAAAATCACTTGCTGCTGTCTTCTTTTAATATAAGAAAAACATGTTTACAATCTTGTATTGGTGCTTCATTCACCAACTTCTACTGAAAGGGAGCTACAACCCCCTAGCTCTTGTACTAGCCAATCTATTTACTAGTACATAGGCACCGACCTACAGAAAGTTCCAACCTTCACTCTTTTTTCAGTTTCTACTGGAAGGGAGCTCCAACCCCTTGGCTCTTGTACTGATGGATATGTTTACCAGTACGTAGGCGATGACCTACAGAAGGCTGTGACCTTCTTTCTTCTTCCAGGGACCACGTTTCATAAATTTTCAGACTGGATACTCCTGGAATACAACACCACAATATGAAGGCCACGTCTCATCAAATTTTCATACTAGACCCATCAGTAACATTGAAGCTTGTTAATTTTAGGTATGTTCTATGCTAGAGAAATTTATTTCAATTTTCATAGTTAGCTCAGTATCTTTTCCAAATTAGCAATCACATTAACATTAAAGTAAACTGCAGATAGAACATAAATATAAATCACACAAGACAAGCCAAGATAAGAGGACACAAGGTGTGGTGCTAGGCAGGGGCAAACCCCAATGTGGGGAAACCCTTGATCAATTCTTCTTATTTGTTCTTCAATAGTTCAGCAGAGAGAGAGAGAGAGAATGTTTGCAACAGAAGTCAACACTTTGACTTGTCTAGATAAGAGCATAGATCATCTCTAAGAAGATGATACATGAGATTAGTTGAAGACATGCTGCTTCAACTAATTCTCCAAGGTGACTCCTTCACTTATCGTTGTGCTACATTTCGTCATCATGCTGCACCTCACCGCCTGCACCATGCTGCACCCATCATCACTATGTTGCATCTCATCACGCTTCATTAATCATAATTGTACCCATCACTGTATTGCATTATGTGCAATTACTGCACCATGTTGCCATCCTGACCTATGTGTTGGTTGCACCTTGCTTGCTTGTTGTCCCTAGCATGCTAGCTGTAACATTGCATGCTTGGTGTATTTGCTGCTAAGTACCATACAATTGTCCCAATATTAGTTAGTTGTCCCTTGCATGTTGCTCTCCTTCGGAGACAGATGCTCCAGCAGTTCTGGCAGTTTCAGTTATTCCCTGTAGTTCTGGTTGTTTCCGATAGTTCTGGGAGTCTCGGCAGTCTCGACAGTTCCAACAATTCTGGCTTTTCCAGGTTTTCCGTCTTTTCCGACAATTCCGACTTTTCTGGCATTTCCAGCTTTTCTTGCATTTCTGGCAGTTTCGGCTTTTCTGGATTTTTCGACAGATCTGACTTTTCTGGTAGTTCCAACATTTCAAGTAGTTCTGGCTTTTCCAGCTTTTCTGGCAATTCTGGCTTTTTCGGCATTTCTGGCTTTTTCGACAGTTCTGGCTTTTTCGGCAGTTTTGGCTTTTCCGATTTTTCTAGCTTTTCCAATAGTTTCGGCTTTTTTGACTTTTCCCATTGTTCCAGCAATTCTGACTTTTTTGGCAGTTCCGACTTTTCCGGCTTTTCCGGCTTTTTGAGCAACGTAGATTTTATTCTCCCATGACTACATTTAGATCTAGTGCATGTTATCTAGAGCAGTGTATACCCTAGGGCACTCCCTCTAGCTCTCATCTTCATCGAACCCAAAACATGATGAAGTGAGATCACAAGAGTGAGTGTGTGTGTGACAAATGACTTCGAGTCCTCTTCTATTTATACTAAAACGTAGAGGTTGAATAGACATGACTGTTGGGCTTTTGAGCCTATATAAGTTGCTTGCCGACTTGACAATTTGTCCATAATCAAAATAAATTCATATCTTCATAAATACTTATCGGAATTGGATGATCTTTAGATCAATCCTACA